>BLKR01007370.1:0-38778 GCA_011170035.1 Teleogryllus occipitalis | reverse complement strand
TCAAATTATAATTAACAAAACCACAACTAGATATGAAATAATAACGAATAATCTAGGTTACAGTGACCACGATGCACAAATTCTTACAATTACTAACAACATGAATACTGACACAATAAATAAAACACGCATGTGCAGAGCATTTACTACAGTTAACATAAAGTTATTTACGGACTACTTGCTGAAAGAATCATGGGAGGCAGTTTATAACGCTATGGACACAAATGAAAAATATACTTTATTTTTCTCAAAGCTTTCATTTCTCTTTGACGCATGCTTTCCTATTAAAAAGAGAAAATTAAACATTTCACGAAATAGTAATACTTGGATCACAAAAGGAATTAGAACATCGTGTAAAAATAAACGTACTCTCTACTTTATTTCTAAACGTCATGACGTATCTCAAGATTTCCTTATCTACTTTAAAAATACAAAACATTGTTACGAAAAGTCATAAGGCAGGCTAAAATCATGAAAAACGATCAGGATATTTTGAACTCAAATAATAAAACAAAAGCAATGTGAAATATAATAAAAAATACTACCAAATCAACTAGAAAACCCGTAGAGAATGTTGTTTTAAAATATAACGATATAAATGTGAACGATCCGGCAACAGTGGCTAATCTCTTTAACCAATACTTTTCGAGAATTGCTGCCGATCTCACGAAGGGTTTTCAGCCACAAAATTCAAAAACAGACAGTTCACCCAAAATTTTAGACACAATGTTCGTTTCCGAAACTTCTTCCTATGAAATTTTCAAAATAATCGGTAAACTAAAAAATAAATATTCGTCCGGTTTAGATGAATTCCCGGATTCTTTGTTAAAGACTTGTGCGTATGCCATTATACACCCGTTAACTCACATACTTAATGCATCTTTATGCACTGGAACGTTTCCAGATATTTTCAAAACGGCTAAAATTAAGCCGCTTTTCAAAAAAGGCAACAAAAATGAAATTCAAAATTATCGGCCCATTTCTCTTCTATCAGTTTTTTCAAAAATATTAGAGAGACTTTTTTACGTACGAATGGAAACCTTTCTCACTAAACACGACGCGCTTTCAGATTGCCAACATGGATTTAGAAAATCAAAATCAACGGAAACAGCTATATTTTCTTTTCTTAAAGATGTCGCCTCATCATTGGATCAAAACGAGGCACCTATTGGATTATTTTTAGATCTCTCAAAAGCTTTTGACGTCATTGATCATGACATTTTACTTTCAAAATTACCTTCATATGGAATCCGTGGTATTGCTCTAGATTGGTTATGTTCGTACCTTAAACAACGATCTCAGAAAGTTGAAATACCTTACTGGAATGATGGAACATTACGTACGCACCTTTCCGACTCTTTGCCCGTTGCATGTGGAGTTCCTCAAGGATCGATTTTGGGCCCTATTCTGTTCCTACTTTACGTAAACGATATGCCCTCGACGATTCGAAACGGAAGAACGGTTCTCTTTGCGGATGATACGAACATCCTTTGCAATAAGGAAACCGTAAATAGTACAATATCAGATGTTTCAAATTGGTTCCGAAATAACAAATTAATAGTAAACGAAAAAGAAAACGGTTTTAATGCAGTTTTCCATTTCAAATAAACAATTCTGTGCTCCACTGAAAATGAACGGTGTACCATTGACTGATGTTAAGGCGACAAAATTTTTAGATCTCTCAGTTCAGTCAAACCTTAAATGGAGCGTCCATTTAAATGAATTGAACACAAAATTAAGTTCATTATGCTACGCGTTCAGAATTCTTGCAAATTCAGTCAGCCTTCACACTGCTCGTTGTGTATACTTCGCGAATGTTCATTCCCGCCTGAGATATGGCATAATATTCTGGGAAATACATCTTATAGCTCCCAGACTTTTAGATTACAAAAACGAATTGTACGAATAATAACCAAATCCCACCCACGTGATTCATGTAAGCCTCTCTTCATTAATCTAGGAATTCTACCATTACCGTGTCTTTTTATTTACGAATCAGTGGTTTTTGTAAAAAATGACTTGCTTAAGGGCGGGAATATATTTTCAGAAAATGCCGAAGTCTATTACTATAACACTCGACGTAGAAATCATATTCATCAGGTGACAGTATCAACAGCTCATTACAAAAAATTCACATACAATACATGTACATTATTTTACAACACTTTGCCAGATGACATTAAACGATTAAATTCAATAGAAAAGTTTAAATCACAAGTGAAATCGTTTCTGCTGCATAACTGCTTCTATACAATTAGAGACTATACTGAGCATCACAAGAAAAGTAACATTATTTTTAACAATGATACATAATGCATTATTTACCATTTGGACTGTATAAATGAGTATAAACAACCTGTAACAACTATTGTACTACAGCTTCCGGGTCAATGACCCCATCTCGATCAGGTTTTTCGTCCAGTTTCCCTGATCCATTGAGCAAATGCTGAGATGGCTCCTTGATTTGCTTCTGGACATAAATGTAACTTCATTTTCTGTGCACGTCTTCTAGAATTCAGTGGGAAATACAATTATTCAAATTATCGTTTCCATGTTGTCGCGGCAGGAAGTAATAAGAGCCAAAATTTATTGCTTATTTATCTTTAAAAATAGATTTTATTACATGGGAGTTTTTTGTTGTTGTTTTTTTCTCCCTTGCAAAATTCAAAATTTATTGCTTATTTACCCTTGAAAATAGATTTTTTTACATGGGAATTTTTTTTTCTCCCTTTCAAAATTCAAAATTTATCGCTTGTTTATCCTTGAAATTGATTTTATTACATGGGAGTTTTTTGTTTTTTTTTCTCCCTTTCAAAAAATTCAAAATTTAAGTAGTATATGACTTAGTGTAGGGATCACAGAATTTTGAAAACGTGCACACAATTCACTTTTCCACATAGCACGTCATACGCAGTTTTTAACTGTTTTTTTTTGACGTAAAATAAATAAATAAATGTCGGTCATCAGAGCGCTGGGCACTAATAGCGCTGATAATCTTGGCACGGAAATGTTGATAAAAGAAATAACTAGTGGAGTTACAACAACACATTATTTCTCTCGTATTATTTCAAAATTTGCTATTTTCGAATGTTCAGAGAGGCTGACGAAAATGAGAGCCGCGCCATTCTTTTAAGCGTCCTTTTTTTTGTTGATGTGGAAAAAAATGAAGAAAAACTTTGGAGCGGTTTTTGAAAAGATGGTATTTTATAAACAGCATTCATTCAAGCCCAAATGCCACGAAAACCCGTCGGTTTTACAAAAAACCTGTATATGACCTTTTTTAAAGTGCTGATTTTTACTACAGACTTTGTATAAGGCAAAAATCTCTATCTTCAGTTTTGTAGCTTTGAAATGTTAACTTTTTCCAGTTTTCGAGAAACAGGGACTTCGCCGAAAATGGAAGAAGCACAATTTTTTTATCTTCCATTTTATCATTTTTTAGACATGAGGCGAAAATTTAAAAAAATAAGCGGCACCAATTTAAAACAAAAATTGGCGCCGCTTTAGAGAAAAAATCTTTTAAAAAATTAAAAATTGCCTATATTTTGCAGAAACTTACACGAAAACTTCTCATATTTTCGAAAAATTGTACACGACCTTATTTCAAGATCTGTTTTTAAAGGAAATATTTCATTAAGGTAAAAAATTCTCTCTTTAATATTATAGTGGTATGAAGGGATAGTAGTAGGAAGGTATAGTGGTAGGAAGAATAAGGAGAAGCCGTGAAGATAGATTTTATCTTATTATTGCAATCAAAAAGATATAAGGTGTCGATCAGACGGTTTGCGTGAATGGAAGTCAACAATTGTCATGAGGTGAGATCAAAGTGTTACTTCCGAAGCACCAACTCTCAATGAACGCACCTCGGAACAAAGGACATATCCCGACTGCATCTCACGGTCGGCTTTTCTTCAATCTTTTCGCTTTCGAGTAGACCTACGAATCAGTACTTCGAAGATCGCCTTTTCGCGTTCGTGTTTGAAGGATATGAAAGAGGAAAATAATAAATTATGCATTTTTTAGATTCATTACTTTAAAGATTGCTAATTGGGAATTAAAATATATGAATATTCTTAATTAATTGAACCTGATTTGCAGATATACCGTGCGATGCTCCAAGGAGGGACAAAAAGGCTATGGACTTCCCAAATAGAATTCAGAATTTAAATAATTATATTTTAATTAAATAAAGTATACCGTTTTGAAGACTGTCACGTACTGCGTGTTCCAGAACATATATTTGCGTTACTCATAATGGAACTTGCTAAATTGTTTCCTCCTTACACGTACCAAAACATCGGCCAGGCTGCAATCGGGCTATGCCTTCTGAGGCGGCCAAATGTGAAAATGGATGAACTGGGAAGCGGGTGTGAGGGATGCAATCGGGCGCCCGCCTACCTGTTCCGCGTGCTCCATCTGCGGCGGGGGCCCAGCGCGGCACGCCGCAGGCTGAGGGCCGGGGTCGCCCGGCGACGCGCTCGCTGCTGCCGCCGCCGCTGCCGCTGCTGCCGCGACGGCGGCGGCGGCTGCGGCGGCCGCGGCGGCGGGGGCGGCGCCGCCGGCAGCGGGCTGGTCGGCCGCCGACGCGGAAGCGGCGCCCGGGCAGGGCCCGGCGGGGGGGCCGGGGGCGGGGCCCGGGCCAGGGCCGGGGCCTGGGCCCGGGCCGGGGCCGGGGCCCCCGGGGCCCGTGCAGACGCCCGGGCAGGGGCCGGGGCCGGAGGCGGGGGCGGCGGCGGCGGCGGCAGCAGCAGCGGCGGCGACGGCGGCGGCGGCGGGCGCGGACGGGCTGCAGCGGCCAGTGGCGACCGCGCAGGCTGCGTCTCCGGCGGAGGACATGCCGGTGGGGCGCACATGCTCTGCGAACAACGCACGCACTCAGACAACGCAAATGGGCACACACCATTTCAGCCTAATAATAATAATAATAATAATAATAATAATAATAATAATAATAATAACAATAATAATAATAATAATAATAATAATAATAATAATAATAACAATAATAGCAATAATAGCAATAACAACAAACAAGAGATCAAAAGGTGTGATGTTCATTAAACTCCTGACCTCAACAGGGCCACCCTGTGAAACTGAGGAACATTCCAAGATTGTGGTAACAATTTACTTAGACCGAATATTTCTGTGAACAGACGAGGGATGGAAGACTTGATGAGGCTGCTAAAAGACAAATTTATATTAAACTTGTCAAGATAGTGTCAGATAACCAACTAATTATTAAGTGAAACACGTAGGTAATTGTATATTTTGCGACTTTTTTAGCGTTTTCGTTCAACGATTACGATAAACGGTAAGATTACGGTAAGACCTCGATCATGATAATCGATACTAATGGATAAATATTAATTACTATGTCAACGACTTCTACTAATTCAACTGTTAGAATACATGATTAGGTTCGGTGAAGGAAGAAGAAAATAGACTGCGATTCAAATTAATCAAAAGTGATTTGAAGACTTGCCACAAAAATACAAATTTAAAAGTTCAACGTCCATAGCAGAACTGTGAAGACAATTGAAGGCAAGATGGAATAGTTACTGGAAATTGAAGTAGCCATCATTGTGAAAGTTGCAGGGAATGTAGCCAGAGAAAGTGACAGATATTCTGATGACTCTGATTAACATGCGTTGATGTGTTGATCCCACACATGGTAGCGCGCGAAGTTCACTTCATCAGTTGGCACACGCAGTTGAAACTGTGAAGTAAGCAGAACCTTTCTCTCCCCCAGCCCCGCTGTGAAATATTAAGAAAACTCGCGTGTATAGTACTTTCAACTACTCCTGAAGTCTAAACCGTTCGATCAACGGAAAAATCATAAAATATAAAATTTAGTGGAAATTTATTTTTGTTCCTGGAATTGCGAACTTTTCGTGTTATAAGTGAAAGTATAAAAATATTGTTTTGGCAGATAGGAAAATGTTTACCGAATTTTAAAGTATTCTAGCGCCTAAGCCTAAAAATAAGCTGGCATATATTTCAGAAAATTTAGAATAGAACTCCTTATATGAGGAAAAAATTCACTTGAGCCTAATTGCCGTTGAGACTTTGTGTTAACGTTTTAGTCACATGACAAGTTCGAATCGATAGCACGTGCATGTTCCAAAATATTAGAGGTCAAAGGTCATGAAAAAATACCCCGCATCTTATGCATCGATCAATATCGTATGGAAAAATTAAAATTATTTATATATTAAAGTTAAAACTCCAGCAAAAAAGTAAAATATTGCAGACCACTGTTACAGTTATCTCTACATAGAACTTGTGAGGTGCATTACTTTACTGTACATTTCACACACTTTTTATTTATAAATTTAAATACTCAACCCGATGCCGCCCGTGTTACTCATCGTCTCCCATATTATTTCAGTAGTATATATACCTTTCGCGGCTCTTTTAGGCAACCGATCTTTGTAAATGAGGTCTTTGAAGAAAGAGAATTCCACGGAGACGTGATGAATTGCACTTTGACTTTAAAAAGATGAAGGATTTGTTTAAAAAAACGCATCTAAATATTCATATCGAATGCAATTCGCAACACTCGGTAGTATTTTTTATCCATATCGTTAAGTAACTCCTAAATAGAGCGTTTTAGGGCCTAAAAAATGAAAATTTTGAGAACGTTCCTCACATTGTAATCTACAGGATGAGATCATTTTGAATATTCCATTATATTTTTTTTGGTTCGACGCTTCTCAATTCAACTCCAACTGTTCACAGCCAGTAGAATCTGCAACTGTATGTTAAATTAAATTAATTACTTGATATTATAATCGATTGAATTACACGGATGTACCTCTCTGCTCGGTAATAACGTTAAGTAATAGTTCGTATTAAGGAGGGTGTATTGTATTCTTATCAATTACAAGGTGACATCTAGAACAAGTGACGGAGGATAAGAGGGTCTTAAAAAAAAAGATATATTATAGGCTTAACATGGAAATGGAAAAATAGGGAAGAGGGTGGGGTTTAAAATGCGAGAGTTCTCGCACGGGTACGCTAGTTACAGCATACTTCCGCAATCGTGACAAACATGTGCGCGCCTGCTCAGCGGTTAAAAACAAGTGCGCACTTGTAGTCCATGAATATTTCATGATCTGTTAAAGTGTTTTTAAGATTTAAAACTCTAAAATAAGTTTTGAAGTTATTTTACGAGTACAATAACCGCGACAAAACCCGCCAAATGCTAAATACTGTGAACTGTGAATACTGCTGTGTTGATATCTTTAGACCCTAAGTTACAGATTATCCAGTTTTCTCGTTTTTTAAACTGCAATGTCTAATGTAAAATATCAGTCCCTTGGCAGAAATCATGATTACGCAATTTTCCCACTCCTACCTTCACAACCAACCAGAGCTCCCTCGATCTGAGGTGGTACCTCTTGGAGAAAATATTTTTGGTAAACTACAAACGTCTATACGATATAACGAATTTCAAGTAATTATTTTTAAGACACGGTTGTGCCTTTTTTGCGCAACCAACACCAGCATCGAATTCAGTATGATATATCATATCATATTATATTATATTGTTACTCTCATGCGAAATGAATTCGTTAAATGGCAGTAAGGAAACAAGATAAAATAAATAAGTAAACAAGATCCGATCACTTTTCTACAAGTTCACAGATTTGTCTCTATTACAAATACTTAACAAACAATCCTATCACAATAAGCAAACATTATTTGTATCGCCTTCGGTGTTAGTTTATCTTACGTTTCTAACAAATGAATAATAAAAACAGTGGTTTGTTATAAAGTGTGCATAGAAGGAAAAGTTTCCGATTGCATAGCACTATCTAGGTGGTTCAGGGCATCAATTGATGTCACAGCAGTGCCTCTGACCGGGAGGTCCTAGGGTTCGAGTCCCGACGATCCCAGGATTTTTGACACTACCTACATAGCTAGGTCGAGTTCAGCCGCTGCCTGAAGAATCCTAGCGGCCGGATGCTCTAATGGGTAGTTTTTCGTGGTTTGTTCGATCAACACTAGGTGAACGCCGAAGAAGAAGTACCCTAACAAACGGGCCACGGACCGCGCGATATATTTCCTTCCTCTTCCTTGTCCTATTTTCACTTATTACTCTCTCTCTCTCTCTCTCTCTCTCTCTCTCTCTCTCACACACACACACACACACACACACACACCACAAACGCATACGTACATGTACTACATTGCCACACTTGGGAGACCAATTCGGAACTAAGTTTGCGCCGGTGGGAGAGATTTGGTCGGAGAACCCCCCCAGCAAACCGACGAGTAAGTCGGCGCTAGATCTCAACACCCAGCTGTGAATATCGCAGATTCCTCCCGCGATAAACATGCACTACACTTACGGAACTAGTTACCTTAGCCGTTGACGCGCCAGGAAACATCAATCAAAAGTAGCACTATCGTTATTGTTAAGAATGACAACAGCAAGCGTTCCTTGAAGCCCTTTACTTGTTTCTTTTTGTAGATACTACAGTGTATACACAATGGGCAAGCAAAATATACACGATGGGCGTTTGCATAGAAAACATCTCCAATTACCACACGCTAGAAACCTTTCAAATGGGAAGATTAAGCGGAAAGTTACATCTTGATCATAAGGTGCTTGAATGCAAGATCACGAACAAGAGAGAAAGAGCGAGCATATCTCGTCATACGTTGACGCATGGAAAACAAAATGTGAAAACAAAAATCGTTATGAAAGAGTCGAAATGAACTCTGCATCGCTTTTCAACAAAGACACGGTCAATGAATGCACAGGCACGTTGCTCGTGGTTTTTTTCCTGGGAGGAGACAGGAGGTTCAAGAGGGAGTAAGAAAATGAAAGGCTTAACGATCGCAATAAAAATTAAAATGCCCGTAGACACAACGCTTATAACTTTGTTCTGTTTTGGACGCATCCCTTCCCTTTTTCTATGAGTATGGTACGATTTTTAGCTAACACACTTATTACGAAGTGATTTAGGCACAAATGGAGTAGCGGGAGAATTGTTTAAAGGGAAACCATTCCGCTTGGGCCGCTCGCGGACGCGAAATGGCCCTAGTGAAAGAAAGATTAAACTTTCGATTTTTTATATATTGAGGTTGAGAGGCCCTTCAACTATTAAGGTCATTGAGACACATGAACTAATGACTAGATGATAGCGATAGTGATAATGGATAAATGATGGGTTGGGATTAGAGACAGAAGAAACGCGAGAACCCCGACAAACCCTGACTGTCACAAACCCTGACCGTCTCTCTGACCGTCACAAATTCCAGATGGGTAGGCTGGGGATCGAAACGAGCCCCAGCGGTGAAAGACGCGTGTACTAGGCATTACGCCACGAGAAGTGCCTCCTTGAATCATCGCTTCAGTGCACACATTTTAGGACAAGTTTTTATGGAGTGAATACATTTAATATGTAGTTCCACATACATTCATGATTAAAACTACCTATTTCAACGAAAGTTTATCTTAAGGTAAAATAAAAATAAAAATAACAAAAGTACTCAAGAAGTAATCCCGTAAGAAATTCTAATAACTAATTTGTGTATTATCTTTCGCACATGTTTAATGGTCTCTATTGTAACAAATGTGGCGCTCAGGAGACAGGGCTTTTAGCAATTTGCGTTGAAGCCGATCACTGAAAATTTGTGGCATTTTGTATCGCAATAGTTCGGAAATACAAGTATTTTTTAACTATGTCTTCATTTATTATTTTAACTATGAGTTTACTTATCATCAGGGAGCGGATTTTTATGATTTTGCATAGTTTGTTGGTTGCTTAAGTTCGTAGCTAAGTGAAATTTCTTGGCATTTGTTTAGAATATGATGTTATATAGATTAATACAACGTATGTTCTTGCATATTTGTGCGTATTTGGCCGATTTTTCCTGTTGGTGCATATTCTTATAATGATAGACGCATATTTTGCATATTTCGTTAAAATATTCTTCTTTCTAAAACGTTTCATGTTTTCATAGAATGTATTTCTTTGTGTGCGTTTATTGATTGGAAAGAGCATGTCACAGTTTTTTTGTTTTCTATAGATGATAAATACTTGTACAAATGTAGGATATTTCGTGATAACGTATTTTTTAAACCAGGCACAAAAAATACAAGACATATAATGTACTACACAAAGGTGAACATTTACTTCAATTATTTCTCTCGCAAAGTAGGGTAGATTATGTTTGTCCAAAAATATCTCTTTTCATTCGAAGCGTGTTTCTCCTGAATTTTACCAAGAAAGGTTTATAGAGGAAACGAAATATTGTTAATTTTAATTGCATATTAAATTGCTTATTTCAGAACTTTTAGATCATAAATGCATATTTTTTGAAAGCATATTTCAAGATTTTTAGAGCATAAAAATCCTCTCCCTACTTATCATATTTAGTATAAATTGATAGACATAGTAAGCATCACACTTTATTATTGAAAAACAAGTTATAAAATTATTCCATTTCTACTTTGAGAAAAATTGTTCTATTTTTACTGTAAAGTATATGAGAAAACTTCTTACGTCGGAGGGTATAAAAGCAGACACCTTTGAGGAGTTTGCAGAAGAAGACGAACTGATCGACTTTTTAGATAAGGTTGAAGAGGAAGAAGGAATAATGTATGACGAACACTAAATGAGTTGGAACAATCGGCAAATTAACTTGCTCAGTCGAAAATCTGAACATGATTGCTAATGTCACTACTTTTTCGACCTCTACATATAGCCGGGGTAAATTCAGAAACGATTTTCAAGGCCAACAATCAATTAAATTTCTACAGTGTAAAGAAATTTTTGACGAATTTGGCTTATTTAAAAACTACACGCATTAGAGAGCGTGAATTCCTACGTTTCCAAAAGATTTCATTTTATGCTATCAAAATAGCTGTGAGATTGTGAAATAAGCCAAGAACTTGGCAATCGAAGAATTAGGTCTTACATGACTGAACTGTAAGGAAGAACAAAAACAATATTAGGTTTTTTGGAGCAAAAACTCAAGAAAAGTTATCCAGGAAATTATGAAAAAGAAATTAACATTGATATGAATTGTTCAATTAAACTTCTATCAGAATTTTAGTACTGCATATATGTAGTACTTTATTTTTTTACTTTTTTGTATTAGGTTTTCATCATTGGTTTCATCTCTATTAAATTTATTCATTATTCTAAACATTTTAGCTGTAGGGTTGTAATTTTCTTTGTGTGTGTACATATTTCCATATTCGTGTGTACTTTTGCCACAAGAAAATTGTTAATTACATGTTCAGTGATGAAACCTGTAGAGTTATTACTTTTTTCTGAACATTTGACATTTTTATTCAGAAAATTGAAATTTTCAACCCAGTGCTACCCGCAGGAGTCATTACCATACACACTCTAATCGTGACAAATATCAGCGCGCCCGTCTAACGGTTAAAAACAAGTAAGCACCTTTACCCCACTAATATTTAATGATCTTTAACGTGCTTGTAAGATTTAAAACTCTCTAAAATAATTATTGGCGTTATCACAGTAGGAAAACGGCGACAAAATAAACATCGTATATGTTTATCTGATGATACTGTGAATAGCTCATTCACGTATAACCCGGGAATTTGTATCACATAAAAACCAGCTTGAGTTAGTCAACGCTTTTCAAATTAGTCCTTACACACTGTAAAATAGTGTTGGAAAGTTTATAAAAACACATAGCTGTTTATATATATTTTTAGTTATTTATATATATTATTAGCTATATATATATATATATATATATATATATATATATATATATATATATACATATATATATATATATATATATATATATATCATTACCAAAACATGTAATTGGCCTGTCTTCACATTTGTGATCAGCGCTAATTTGATCATAAAATATGTTATTCCTAAGAGCATTCCTAAGGGCCTAGCTACTACATTTACTGTCCAGAAGCAAAACGAGACATTCGATCTCAGGTAAAATTAAAGTGAAGTAAGGAGAATTTGTTCCTGAGCGAAATGGAATGAGAATATCTCACAACTGCAACTATGTACTAGTAAATGTTCCAAAGAAATATCAAATACAAAATTACATCACTAGTGAGTGATATAATTTGAATGAAACTATTAGACTAGTGAATCTAATAGTTCCATGGCGTTCAGCCATTTAATATTTCGTTTCCGTAAATATACTCGTTCATAGTAGTTTCGATAATTTGGCGACAATGGATAAAATAAAATTCCTCAAAACAATAGTCTATTATTAGTTATACAACTGCTTTCTATTACCATATATTATTGGAATTAAAAAATAGTTTTTCATACACGCCTTCGTTAGCAGATTATCTAGAAACAGTTGTATTGTGGTCACAAGAAAATATATACAGATATACAAACCCATCTGTACGTGACAAATAAACTTGAACTCGATTTGCTCAGAGACATATGTCGTTTGCCGCACAAACACAAACTCTACTCTAAGTTTTCAGGGTCAAAAGTATAAATAAGAGGAACAATTTTCCAGATGGTGGCATTTAAATATCAATTTACTTTAGTTTAAACAAATATATTATCAAGAAACACAATAAAAAAAGATTTGGAGAAGCTAATTGAATACCGTCAATATTTGTGCAGTGTGTAGCATACCAAAACTATTCATTCTAAAAAAATTATCAGTTTTCCACCTGCTGCAAAAAGTCTAAACAAATTATTGTGGGAAAATGTTTGACTAATTATGGAATTCATGTTTACAATGTACTTTAAAAAGGTGCACCTCTTCAAATTGTGTAAGATGTACTAATACAAACATTTCTAAATTCTTGGCAAACAAATCCTTCAAAATTTTCCATTTTAATCAACCCTATATTCAGTCAACCTGGAAACTATCCAAGTAGTGGAAAAACGAAGCAGATCATTGTACTTTGAATAGGGAAGACAAAATACTTGGTAACACGGTGTGCACATGGGGAAGAGATAAAAAAATCCCAGAAATAAACTTCCAGGTTTGAGGTGGGACAATGCCTTTCCAAGTGCTCTGACGGTAAATATACATCACTTGAATAGAAAATAAATCCGTATCTCTTAGAATTTGAATCAGAATAGAATGGAGAGTTAGAGATCAATTTAATCTACAGAGAATATTTTTTAGTTTATATGTCAAGTACCTATACTAAAAAAAAGGAAATGGCGATAGTGTAGGTGTAGGGAAAGCATAAACACTTGTCCCGTATATTTGGGGTAAGACCTACAAAAATTGTAATGAACATAAATTCACGTGCCATCTAGGAAATGCATTCGATTGAAAGGGGAAACTTTAGATTTTTATTTCAAACATATGTATTTCCTTTATTTAGAAATATTAATATTGTTAAAAATTCCTCTAATTTTTCTTCTCTAATAAAATCATTTAATAATAATAATAATAATAATAATAATAATAATAATAATTCTTTATTGCCCAATTTCCTCTCGTACAAATCCACAAACATCCCTAGATATATTGGAAGCAAAAGAAAATATTACAATATATAAAAAATGAGATGATATAAATGAAATATAATAATTAAGAGAATTCAGTTTCATATATAAAATAAACAAAAGTGATGTGAGCAAATGGCATCAGCGGGTCTCAGTGTAATCACTGATTTTCAAACCGACCGGCAAGAACTACAATAGTCCATATAAACAACAAACATGTAAATACAATAATTGTGCCTCTGGGATGGCTCATGGGCAGCGTACTAGCTTCCCGTGCAGTGGTCCCGGGTTCGATCCCCGGTTGAAGCAAAAATAGAGTTGTAGCTTTCCTTTAAATTCGTCCCAGTTTCTGTATCTGTCTGACGAAGAAAAGCTCAAGCAGGCGGATCTTGCTAATTACGGTGAAGAGAATACGCCATGTTCGCTTCATGTCACCCTTACCACCAAGCATGAGCATTTAAGTGGGCTCAGGCATGGGGAACACGGGTATCTGGCCGGCGAAATCGGACTACCGACCCAATAACGCCAAATACATATAATAATTGTAAGACAAACATAAAAATATAGTAAAATATACAAAAAGGGCCATTACATGGTAGGGCAAAAACCGTACAGATTTTGAAATCAAACTTTATAAAATTGATGAATCGAAATAAAAGTAGAAAAAAGATTAAAAGACAAGATAACAAAAATCTTGCATTAAGTAAAGTTTTCGCGTACAAGCTCTTTAGCCCTCCGACAAAACCCTGAGAAATTCAAAACTTTCAAGTCATTCGGGAATTGGTTGTATACAGGTAAATAAATAAGCTCCATGATGGCACAACGAAGCTCTAAATCGAGCTGTACGATGCATAGACAGAACAAGTGTAATACTAGCATTACGCAAAGCTCTACAATTTCTGCCGGTTGAGTCAGAAAAAAAGTCGCAGATTGTCACGAACATAAGGGAGTTGTTCAAATTTCAAAACATTAAAAAGGCAAAGATAAAAGAGCTGACATTGATTTATTTGCCAGCTAACCAGAGCTTGATCTACTTGCTGAAATGTGAGAGTATTTGATTTAATTTAATTTTTTCTTTCAAATAGTTAAAACTTTCTTTCTTACGAGTCTAATCTTGAGTTAAATTAGCAAAAGATGTAAACGTTCGTCCTTACTTATCCTCATCTCAACATGGGAAGAAAGTGTTTCCTTAAACCCAGACCTCCCAAAAAATCTTACATTACCTCTTGCACACATACTGGCTACGCCCATAGGCTGGTACATATAATTCCACAAATCTTGTAGAAAAGTAATAGAAAGAAGAGAAATAGAAGAGACAGAATAATAAGAAAATCTAGAAAATTAGAATGTAACAAGTTGGATTTTCACAGAGATTTAAAATTATAGAAAAAGGGTCCAGAGGAGGTAAAAGGAGAAAAGGAAGAGAAGCAGAATCACAAGAAGCACCAAAAGAAGAGTCGTGAATAGAACGAGAAGAAGATTTCACGATGGACGGAGACGAATAGAAAAATGAACACCTGAACAGAAGAAAACCATAAGAACAAGGAGACAAAAAAGACAAAATACAGACAAAAACAAACAAAATGAAAAAACGGGCAAATGATATTAGTCAAAAATCAAAGGGGATTCAAGAAGGAACACGACTTAAAACAAGCGAAGAAAGCAAGGCAACGACGATGTAGACAAAAATGAAGAGGTTTTCAACAAGGTTTGAAGAGTAAAAGATGAACATTAAGATGACGGTGGCGGTAACGGCGACGATTAAGGTGGCGGTAACGGCAAGATGATAAGATTGATGAAGTAAATGAACATGATGAGATATAGTTCATGATGTGCATTGGTGTCCTAACACTGGCTTCCCAACACTTACCACTGGCCATATGCTATTGAACAGGCAGCTGAGGCGGGCAGGCGGTGCTCGTTGGGGCTAGGCGAGGTGAGGTGAGGCGAGGCGAGGCGAGGCGAGGCGAACGGCAACGCGAGCGACGGACAATTGCCGCATGGACGGGCAGCTCGCGCGGTTTTATTGCGTGCTCCACGTGCGCCTCTCTACTGCGACACACGCGCGTCCTCGAGCCCCTGTCCCCGCCCTCGCCGTCGCCCTCACCCTAGCACCCGCCCCCTTCGCCGCCAGCGCCAACGACACCACCTCCTCCACCGTCCTCGCCAGTGCCCCCGCCCCACGGCCCCCTCCCCGGCCCCCGCCGCGCTGTAGCTGCCTCCGTCGCCGCCAACGTCCCCCACAGCCACCGCCACCACCACCGTCTCACTGACCGTCGCCGCCACCGCCACCGTCACTGCCGCCGCCGTCGCCGCCACCGCCACCGACACCGACACCGTCTCATTCACCGTCGCCGCCCCCATCGCCAGCGCCTCCTCCTCCACCCCCACCTGCCACCGCCCCTTCGCGGCCGCCACCACCGCCCCTTCCCCGGTCCCCGCTACCCCTACCGTCTCCGCCACCCCTACCCTCATCGCCATCACTCCCATCGACGTCGCCCCGGCGGGGCGGGCCGATGGCGGCGACTGGACATCAACGTTGCAGCACGGCGCGGCGCAAGGCCTGCGGAACGACCAACCCGAGGCGTCCGCCGCCGCCGCCGCCACCGCCGGCGCCGCGATGCATATTCCGCGCCGCCCGCCGCGAGCGCTGCCCGGAGCGACGCGTGCGGTCGCAGTTTCCGGGTGCCGGCGGACGCCTTCGACTGCATAATCATTCATTTTCAACAACACCCTCGGCGCGGCGCCGGGAACCTCACCAGCATCTCGCCCCCTTCCCTCCGAGCTCGCGGGTTCGATCCCGGCTCGAAGCCAGGAGGCTTCAATTCTCAGCGAGCGGAGAATCCATAGATGCCGAGATCGCTTCTCCCTTTTTCAGAGCTACATGGATGAGATTTGGCTTGCAGTGCGAGAATGGTAGTCGGTCTGATAGATTTAATCTGATTTTTGTTGTCAAAGAACAATAAAAAAACTGTATGCGATGTATAGGGGAGAAGTACAATTTGGGCACGCTTTCATGAACTCTGAAACTTCTTTCCCACCTTTTAACCATAAATAGTTGAATGATGAATAAAAGTACAGCCAAAGCGAGGTTAGTAACGTTTCAAAAAAGACATTTTCGTTCCCGAGTTATAGCAAATAGGATGTGCCAGCACTGAAGAAGAGTTTCTTACCGATGAAATCTTGTATTCGTCTCCTAGATTTGATCGGTAACTACTTGAAATAGATGCTCAATGTAAAATTCCAAATATTATAGAGAACATCAATAACATTTCAAGAAATTTTATGATAATTCAATCATACAATGTATCTTGGCAAGCCTATTTAATTTGAATGAAGCTGCTATTTAACCTTGCAGCATAAAATCAGGAGTTTTGAAAGACATTCAAATCACTATAAGTACATTCACATACGAATAACTGGAAATCAATCCGGGGCCACGCCATCCGCCACGTGCCGCGTGACCTCTGTGGCGGAGACCCCCACCGCCCTACGGGGCGGTCGTCTCTGCAAAAATCTGCCTTTCAGACTAGCTGAAATCCACTTCCCTCCTGAATATCAAGAGCGACGCTTACAGACGCCCATTTGTCACCTTTTTGTCAACACGATTCATGACTCTCAGCGGACGCTGCGAAAAAAGAGGATACTGATCAATCATGGACGCACTAGCCGACGAAATAGGCGTTGGAAGTGATCTGCAGGACAAAAAAGAAGAAGATATTTTTGCAATATTCATGGACCTGACCGCGCGTCTGCACTCTCTTATGCATTACTGGCGATTTGTGTTGAAAATAGAGTGAAGAGCTTTAACCTTTACTGACTTTCTATCTATCAGAAATTGATATATTCTTCGTTGGTTCGAACGTTGAACCAGTTAAAAATTCTTTGACTTTAATATAAATGAAAGAAGCGGCTAAAACGAGGCTCATAATAAATGTGATTTTCTTACTTTGAGCAAATATTTGTGTGTAGTATTAGGAATACGGTTGTTATGATGCATACTATAAATAAATAATGCAGTTCAGAAGTTATTTATTTATAAATAACTCCTGAATATGGACTCGAAATACTACAACAATGATTTAATCACAAATAACTCTTTGAAACAATTTCGTGACAACATTCAATCAAAAGAGAATTTTTGAGTCAGCTGGAAACCAAGAGCACGCATAAAGCTCAATAAGTCTACAGATATGTCATCAAAATAACAAAGCAATCACTAATAGGGACGCAAACAACTAACATACAAGTCATGCCACTGCTTAGGCAATACGCATGATTTCGGCTGGAAGGTTATGTAATAGTGAATATCAATTCTTAAACGATGTCCGTCTGCACATATTTTGAAGACACTGGGCCAAAATTATATAACGGACGAACATAGGGAAGGACGAACGGACAGATAGATATACGAACAGGAAGTCGGACCTATAGGGATTATGAAGACGTACAAGTGAGGGCCAGACAGACATTCAAAACCTATATTTGCATTAAACTGTCAACATCGATTTTTCGGAATATTACATCACTTTTTCTGTACAACGTATATGTACTCCGTTTAGAATAGGATAAAGTAAAGAGCCACATCATTCAATGTATGTATACAGAGTAATAATACATGTTTGAACACAGGTATTTTTCAATAAAAATAAACTTTTTATCAGTTCTAACCTACAGCTAATAAATTCGGTAGTCTCACCTTCTCAATACATCCCACAACAGAACCTCTTTCTTCTACCCTATTCAATATCTTCAATACAGACTTAGCCCAAGAAATTACACAATTATTGCCCTCTTCGCCGACGCCACAGTATTTTACCAATCAAGTGACGATTTACAATATATTATGATTGCATTACAAGAACATCTACAATCGTTACAAATCTGTACTAAAAAGGTAACAATCAAAACAAAACAAAGAAAGTCAACAATTTAGATATTCATAATAAGGTATCTAGCCTGGCACCACTACTACAAACAACACCAAAATCATTTGGTATGTTACAATGAAATATCTAGCACTACATCTTAACTCTCATTTAACAAAGACATTATGAGGCTCAAAGTCATAAACGGAAGTAAAGAATGTCACTAACTTCACTCCAAAATAAACCGTCATTCTTCTCTTCCTACTGCATGTACTACCTTTCTTCTACACAAAACCGTCATACAAAACCAAATTACCCGGCTTGGTATCCCGCCACTCCCAGCAACATATGTAAAATCCAAATATTCAAAGATAAAATCCTCAGAAGAGTTACGCAATTGCCTTGCTTTATTAAAAACAACTCTCACCTTAAACATTTCCTCCGAAAACTACATACACTCCCTATCTCATAACTTCTTTTTCAACACGAAAAAGACCCGTGTTTTACATTTTCAAGCAGGCTTCCTAAATCCTCTAATTCTGAGACTTAAAAACCGTTATCTTCTCTATTTATCTTTCTCACACATTACGTACTACATAACTATTGAACCCTTACCCCCATCACCTGGACCCCACCATCGCAGCCCATACAATACCTAGGACTTCATCTGGACACAAAACTAACCTGGAAAACCCACATAGATATAAAAATTAAACAAGCAAGAAATAAATTATTCCAACTCCGGCCACTAATGAACAAACATAAATCTCTGTCATACACAAACAGTACAACACTATACAAAACAATAATCAGACCACTACTCCTTTATGCATGCCCCATATGGACAAACGCAGCCCCCACAAATGTCAATAAAATTCAAGTTATGCAAAATAAATTTTTAAGACTAATCACAAATGCCCCCTGGTTCATAAGTAATAAACAACTTCATTCAGAATTAAAAATCAATACAATAATAAACCAAATAGCACAAATATCACACAACTTCTACCAAAACCTAACAGACATACCAGCAGCATCCCATTACAAACTTCCGAAAAATCCAACCCACACACGAATAAAAAATAGATTCCCTTTTGAAGCATTCCTCAAACTTTTAGCCAACGACAATTCATAACACCGAGGTTCTCCCCTAGAGTATCCTCTCCAATGCGTAGATTAAGTTAGCTTAGATATTTTAACTAGAATAAGTCTGAAAACATACATCTGTAAAGTAGTTGTACTGAACGATGTAAATCCACCAAAATGAATAAATGTGTTTAAAAAAAAAATTGAACCTTTAATTCATTTGGAGGTTGAGTATTGCGTTTCCTGCACCAATATTAAATTGCAATATTGCCTGCGGAATTGTTTTGTGATGTACTAGGTGTTTCCAAATAACTTCCGAAAGATTCGAAGGCTGAAGGATGTAATATGCAAAAAATACCCTTAATAAATAATACACTTAATAAAGGTGTGTGCATATAAATTAAACTACTCTCACTGCATTAGATTAGAATACTCGACGCCGAAACAACTATTTTTAATGCCATGAAAGGATGCAAAGTTTCAAGAGAGAGGAGCTCTTGGGATGAATGGAACTCGTCTCAAGATGGTTTACAGAAGATACTCTGCAAAGTTTCGCCTCAACGCGCTGTTCTCGTTTCTCAGGCAGAACTTGAGTACCCCGCGTTTCGTCGTACAAACTGTGAGGACTGCTTATTAGCCAATTTAGTAGAAGTTTCATCGGACTCTCAAATGGGAGTGGCTCTTCAGCGAACAAGATGCTTGAGAACCAGCTGAATTATCTACAAGTTTTGTGTTGTGTTCTTATTAAACTGTTCAAAGGTAAGGGGTAAGGCTATCCAAAAGTAGTTGCGAAGGACAATTATTTGAGTACATATTGACAGACAAAACATCACTTTTAAAGCGTGTTTTCAACTCACACTTTCAGAGATGTTGGAGAAAAATAGAATCAATGATCATAGACCAGGAACTCCCATCCGCAGATATTACGGACAGTAATTAGAAATTAAAAATGAAAGATGCATATGAATCTAGAATGCAATACCAAATATATTCTTTTCATAAATTGTGCGATAAACCGTGTACGTTTAACCATTATTACGCTGGATTTGACCATGCAACATTTTCACAGAAATTTCAAAGGACTCAAAATGTTAATAACTTTATATTCATTCGTTTTTCTTTTTGACTTTATTTTTCATTTTCTTGAGGACGCCACATTCCTTAGAGAAATAATAAAACTATATAAATAAATACTTTCATTTAAATTCATTGCTTCATGTAAACAATTATCAATGATTTCTTAATGCATCAAAGATAAATTTGATTCAGTCTGGAGCAAAATTTTCAGTTTTTAATAATTTAAAATAGAGAATTATTCTAGACATTTATGAATCAGAAGAGATGGGCATCACATTAAAAGTTTTAAAAATTGACAGAAAGTTCAGAAATGTTTTGTGAATCCAATGAGAGAGCGTTACTATCACCTAGTCATGCAGCCACTAATGATTATGAAACTTCCGCGATGAAGTAATCCCCATTTCTTTTCTAGCAGCCAAATGTCTACAATCCACATTCTACGTTCATTAAGATGACTTTAAACAATGAATAAATGTTTCGAACGCGAAGGTAGTGATTTCGGGAATGCACATTCTATTCTTAGCATAGTCTCAGACAACAAGAATCCGCAAATGAATTCTGTGCTTGTGTTATAAAGGAAATTTTATGCCATAGTACGTTGTAACATCTTTATGTTTTAGGAGTATAGTGTAGGAATATCTGTTAGATTTCTACAATATACTCCTAAATAACTATCTCCGCATTTGAACCTGAATAGAGGACTCAATGGGGCATCCTCAACCTTATGTTACATTTAAATTTTAGAAATACGTTTTAAATATGTTACCGCGGAAGCCGTTCAGACATATGTGAAGTTGAGACTTAAACCGGCCTATGCACAACCAACATAAATCAATAAAAAAAACACAAAATAGTACGCCCAAACACCTATGCGTCTACGCTTATTCATTTTATTATGCTTTTATTTTATGACGGTGAAGAACTGAATGGTACGCGTTTAAACAGAATATTTTTTAAATAAAAGCCAAACGAAAACAAGAACTGCTTCTTAAAACAATGGCGGACACCACGCCATCAGCATTAGAAATGGCTTATATTGGTAGACCAGTAGAAAATATTGTCGGAAGGCCAAGAGCGAAATGAGTGCTGTGATAGGTTCATTAGAACTCACCAGAATCTAAACTTGAAGGAGATGACAAATGACAAAGAGTAGGTTCCTTTGTAGGCCGCATTCATGAGCATATACGTAGTGTCCTGAGACCTCCCATCAGCGAGATAGCAGACTCCAGTAAAAAGGAGCCAGAAATTTTGCCCCTTCTTTTAAACATCGTATATATGATGCAACTTCCAATAGTCATTAATAGGATGGTCAATGTCGTGCACTATTGCTGCCGTGAAAATGGGCACTTCGGTCAAAGTTGTATTTACATGTATGTAAAAATATTTGGTCAATCTAATTACTAAATCCAATTAACCCTGAACATCTTTCCCCCTAAAACACTTTTTCGGCGCCTCCCTACAAGTACAACATTGAAAATAGAGATTTTTCTTAATGAGATCAGTTCTTTAAAATTAAATCTCGAAATAATGTCTATAGAAATATCTTCATTTTTGAAAATTGCAAATGCAAATATTCAAGTTCAATTTTAAAGCATCTATAAGTCTGAGTTTATCTGAGAGACCTGCGGTGCGATGTAGGGGAAACGCGAAAAGCGTCCTTAAGTTCGGAGCCTCAGTTCAAATCCCAGGGTGGATTTCATTTTTATTTATTTAATTATTGCTGGTTATATACATGTTTACAGGTTCAAGTAGTATTATAATATGTCGTAGTCGGTTACAAAGGATGCGAGAAAGTGTGTACTCTACCAGCCCTCATTATTTACTAATCAAGTGTATCCACATTTTTCTTCCTTGGTTTTTCGCTATTGGTTGAGTGTTTTTCGTAAAACAGGAGATTTGAAAATAAAGAAATAATTTTAACTTGAGCAATTACATGCCATAATTTGGATAAAATAATATATGACAAATGGGAAGTAAAAGAACTTCACACATTTATACTGAGTTAACTCGAACGTTGGCAATAATGGATTTAATTTAAAATCAGTTTTAAAGTCTTTTGATCAGCACTAAAAAAATAAGCTTAAAATAATATTTCCAGTGCGCGAAACTTAAATAATATTTTGAACAGTTAATTTCATAATGAAACACAAAAATATGCAAATTGATTAATAAAGACGTTTTAAATTTTACGAAATTAAAATGTCTTGTATCTGCTTGATAATGGGGTTTGTATTGTTTCAATTCGATGATGTCTCCTTTGCTGCACTATCTCCACATATTCCTTTACTCAGCGACGTTACTGCGTCGCATTAATGGATGATTTTATCTCTTCAGTATCATTCAAGACGTAACAGGTGTACTACGAAGTTTGTGTGTGTCGCAAACGTTTCGAATTTAATATGCATTTTATGTCGTTTGGGAACGCTATTTGTCACACACATGAATGTCTTAAATATGGTCATTCGATGTTAAAATACGAGATTTTATAACTTGTAAAATTCTCAACTTGTTTTTCGACAATATTTAGTCTTAGAATAATTTTTAACTATACTCTCAACATGTACACGATTGCCTTCACTATCGCTCATCGAGTTATTGTAGATGCCTAAATATCGCACCTGTTAGCTTAAATGAAATTCATAACACATGTGCTATAATAGATTTATAAGGTAGTAGAGATTCTTGAATATATAGAAACAGTTTTTTTTTCAACCAAAAGAAAATGTTTCTGAACAGGTAATGTATTCTGTGTAATTTGATTATTAATACGTAATATTTAACATTGACAATAAAAGTTCAAATTTGCAAAACATTCAAGGGACAGAAGCTATAGTTCTAGTTCAAACGCAAATCACGTGTACACATTAAAGTGTTGCCTTTATCAATATGTTCATTTAGGAAATGAGAAGCTTGCTATGGTTGCTACATCAAACAAATTATTAAAATGCAACAGAAAGAATAAATTTATTAAAAAAAGGATTAAAATAATTACGTCACTAAACACACTACTAGAGATAAACTTAGAAATAAAATAAATAAATAAAATAGTATAAAAGTAGTAAAACTATTGTTAATGAGAGTAGTAAATAAAAATGTTGGAAAAGACGACAGATATTTCTATTATACAAATGTCAACAAAACCTCACCGACAAATCAGTTTGCAAAACTTATTTCTGGGTCAATGAACTCCATCTCAGTCAGGTTTTTCGTTCAGTTTCCCTGATCCGTGAGCAAATGCTGTGATGGGCCCTTGTTTTGCTTCTGGACATAACTGTAACTTCATTATCTATGCACGTCTTCTAGAATTCTGTGGGAAATATAGTTATAGAAATTATAATTCTTCATGTTGTCGCGGCAGGAAGAATTATTCCTTCACGTATGACATGATGAAGGATAAGAGCCTAAATACATAGCTGATTTATCCTTGAAAATATATTTTATTACTTCGGAGAGACTATTTTGTTAACATTCCTTGGAATAAACGCTCATTTCTTTCTGTATTCAAAATTCAACTAATATGCACAGAATTCACTTCTCTCCGTAGTATGTCACACAGTTTTAAACTATTTTTGATGTAAAATAAAATAAATAAACAAAACGAGGAATCATCTGAATATTTGTTGTACAGATGTGGAAAAACAATAAAATTCTCATATAGATTATGATATTACGGTTTATTATGGAGTAGTTATATTTATAATTTTGGTACTAAGAGAAAATTTGAACAATGAGTAATTTTACCTAATAATAAAAACAAATAAACATATTTCGTAACAATAATAAAATATCACCTTTTCCATTTGTTTGTCAGTGTCATCGTGAAATCTATTAACACAGTTTTGAGGGGTAAAAGATTTTACTTGCTTTTTGAATTGGTTTATGTAATGATTTCGAGCTCTACATCTATTCATTTAACATAACCAGTGGCGTAGCTTAAGGGGAAGCAAGGTAGACTCTATCTATAAATATTTCAATGGAAGGTATTCAACTTCAATTCTGTTATGAGGGATGAAGTCGCGGCCCTATCACCGATGAGTCACGGCCCTACCAGCTACGATACGAGAAACCCTAGAATCCCAGGGCAGTGCCTCGCGGTAGCAACGTAGGATAGACAGTAGCCGCCAGAGGAGAAACCCATTGTGGAGTCTCTTTATAGGCGTAAAGTTCTTCAACTGAATACCTAGAGTGAGTGAATGATGAGTGATACCGAGCGCGTCAACTGCAGAGGTAATTAGTCTCGTAAGTGTAGTGCATGTTTTTATCACGGGAGGTGGCTATGATCATCGCCCGCCGAATGGTGAGATTCGGCGCCGACCTACACGTTGGCTAGCGTAGTTTTCCTCAACCAGGGGTCTCCAACCATCGGGGCACCGACGATGGTTGAAACTTACCTATTCTTGCTCAGGGACATTTCAGAACGTACTAGTTCTGTTTTTATTTTGCATTTGATGTAAGTAAATCGTGTGAGTTTGCAGAACGTATAGACATATGGTTACTTTTACCAGAACTTTCGAACGTGGGTGTAACGTCAGTAAGCATTAAAGCATTAGTATTTAATCGCTTTTATTTATAATCATCTTCGGAATTCACAAATACTACATTATAGAGACTATTAGTATTTTGGGCAACTTCAGATTAAAAAGGAAATTTTGGTGAAATTTTAAAATCTCGTAGCTCTGTAACTAATTGCTTGAGAAAAATAATTTATGAAGAAATATATAAATAATTTTAAGATCTTTAAAATTGTTCGTAACTATTTTAGCCTAAGATCAACAAAATCAATTAAAAAGTTATTACGCAGGAAACAAAAAATTCCCGATTTTTTTGTTTTTTGGCTATCGAAACTTGGTTCGAAGTATTTCGTAGTGGAAAACTTACTTTTAGATTTTCTTACTAATAACGAAATAAAATCTTCTACCTCACCTTTTACAAGGTAAAATGACTTATCGACTGCGCTATTTCGAAGTATCTAGCTTTCAATTTAACAAGATTACATAAAAAAAATTGAATTATGGTGGTTTCGTATTCCATTTTATTTAAATTAATGAAGGTTTTGATTTGCCAATGTTTGATTTATCGATAGTTTTCTCTTTTAAGATATATAATACATAATAAGTGTACATAAATAATAAGAAAGTGTATTCAGAACAGAAAATATTCCAATAGAAATACAGGAAAATATTTTTTATAACGTAACATTTTATAATTTGTATAATATACGTGAAATCATACTGGAGGGAAATCAATAAATTACCAGTTATACGAAGGGAAAATAAGCGGATACTAACGACAATGGTAGAAATGTAGAAACATTGGAATTACTGATAGCGAAATTTATTTCGCAAATACACCATTTACAGAACACATTTCCTCTCCAATATTTAAATAATCGGAAAATGTGTTTCGCATCTTGCTAACCGAAAACTTTTCGTTTTCAGTTACAAACTTCCTAGGCTTAACGAAACTTGCAGAAGTGGGAGCCATTCCAAAAGTGGCATTCATCCGGCGGTCAACGCCATTACCTACATACTTCGCGCTCTGGTGCGCTGCTATGTCATGCTTGCTCGAGGCAAAGATGTCCACTACGAATCTCCCTTGCTGGCTCTAAGAAACTGGTGCAGCGGGAAAGAAGAGTCAAGACCGTCCTTGGTCAGAATCAAACATTTCTTCAATGCAAATCAGAATGAAGGGCATAATAATGCTATCAGCGTGTTCATAATGGTACTCCTCAGAGGAGAAAACGGTGACGGATATTTCAGTCTCTGCTGATGTACCACTGCCAACGAAAACCACATCAAATTAGTGTAATAATATGAGAGTTGAAAAGAAAATTATATCCTGGTATTTACCTTGCTTACATGAAAAATATTTTAAATTCTAAAGATTCGTTGTATCTTAATGTAACAAAAATAGTTACCACTTACAGATAACCCGAGTTTAATATTATTTCCCACCAATGATAATAAATTCCATTAAGAGCGTAAGGCAATTAAATTTATTTATTTAACATCAAAAAGAATTAAAAACAGTGTTTGACGTAGGGTAAGGAGAAGTGTATTCGGTGCACGTTTTCTTAAATTCTTGTATTTCTACCCTAACCCATATACAAGTTGAATTCTGAATACAGATGAAAATGAGCGTTTGGGACAAGAATTGATAAGAAAATTATCGCTCCAGTGTAATTAAAACTATTTACAAAGGGAAATTAGCTACAGATTTGGGATATTATCTCTCATCCTTCTCCTTCGCGAAGGAATCGATTTACTGCAGAACAACATGGAGGGCGATAATTTGAATAATTATATTTTTGAATTTAGACATTTATTTATTGATTTTACGTCAAAAAAACAGTTAAAATTGCGTATGACGTGCTATTGGGAAAAGTGAATTGTGTGCACATTTTCAAAATTCTGTGATCCCTACACTAAGTCATATACTACTTGAATAAAAAAAGAAAAAAATATCTCCCATGTAATAAAATCTATTTTTAAGGATAAATAAGCAATAAATTTTGGGCTCTTATCCATGTTGTCCTTCGGAATAATACTTCCTGCTGCGACAACATGGAAACGATAACTTGAATAATTGTATTTCGCACTGAATTCTAGAAGACGTGCACAGAAAATGAAGTTACATTTATGTCCAGAACACAAGGGGCCATCTCAGCATTTGCTCAATGGATCAGGGAAACTGGACGAAAAACCTGATCGACCTATTCCCCAATGAACTCCAAAAAATGGGTAGAGATCATGAAGTTACATATTTGTTCAGAAGCAAAACAATGGACCATCTCAGCCTTTGGTCAAATGATCAAGAAAATTGGACGAAAAAACTGATCTAAATGGGGGTCATTGACCCAAAAGCAGAGGTTCAATACTTGTTACATGTTGTTTAGAAGTATATAGTCCAAATGATAATTAATACATTAAATTTCATTGTAAAATTAACGAAAATAAAGAGCCAAAACTGATAATTAGTCCGATTGGTAGCAGAGATTCGGACCGATCCCAGTAAAGCGATGTAGCGGCTGGCCCAGGTAATCACGAACAGTGCGCGAAGAATTCATACAGATTCCTATCGAATAGAACAAAGTCCATAATATGGTCTAATATGCTTAACTTTCCATCGAAAAACCTTGTCATATTACAATAATTAGATGATTTTATAAATTCAATAAGTCCTTTCATGTAAAAAAAGTACAATAAATATTAGTTCACTTCTGCAAGGAGAAGGAGATACATCCTCCCACAAGAAAAGAAAGTACAATGTTCTGAAAAGTTGGGAAAATACTTTTTTTTTACCAAAAATCGTAGTTTAGATATTCAGATAATTTTTTGATTAACTATTAATTGATTGGTAATTCGTTTCTGGGCGCGACGACTACTATGTCGTCGCGCATGTGCGTAGGTCATTATTCCTGAAAGTGTGCTATATTCCGGGAGGTGACGGCGGTCCTCCCCCGCCAGAATGTGATATTCCGCGCATATCTACATGTCGTTTCCCGAGTTTCCCCGTCCAGATATGTCCGCCAGCCGGCCACCGCCCCAGCCACAGCAAGCCATAAGGTCTCCACTGGTCTTCCGACGTGTGTGGTAGAGTTTTGCATATAAGAGTATGCATGCGTCCGTGTGTGTGTGTGTGTATTTGTGTAAAGGGAGAGGAGGGGAAAAGGACGTTTAATTTAATGACAATTTTAATTCAAATCAATTCAGCAATACATAATTTTATAATAGGTGTAGGATTAACTCGTAAGTGGTATTGCACTTTATTATTATAAATTTGTAATATCATTATCTTATTATTGTAACAATATAGTGGTTTAGTTGATATGAATTTTGATAATGTTGAAATCTGAGAATAACCTAGTTCAACATGGTGAATGTTTTCGATACCTCGACCCCACACACTAGCATTCAAATTTAATGAGGAAGAATTGATCGCGCGCGGTCCGTCTCTCGTTTCTTAAGCTATTGCTACGGCATTTACCTGGAATTGGATAAACCGCGCGAAACTACCGATCAGACCTGCCAGCCAGTAGAACTCTTCCACAGACAGACAGCGGATTGACCATTAAGATTTAAGTTATTTTTCAGGGTATTCTCTTTTCTTATTTCATTGGTATCTAGACAACAGAATGGTGTACAATATGTGTGGTATGTAGATGCGGATTCCTGTATTCTCATTGAACGTATGAATAATTGAGGGAACGTTTGGCATCATCGTCGACTCTTTCCCACCTGTGAATCATACTTCTGATGTTTCTACAGCGCAGCATTGTCGTTATGGTTGAACTGATTCGTGGCCGAGATCAATAATTACTATAGGTTACCTCATTCGGGCATTATCATTGATATTCCAAATTAGAAAATCGAAAAGTACGGTTACGTAACTACATCGTTTAATATAATGGCAATTTTAATTCAAATCAATGCAGCAATAGGTAATTTTAGAGTAGGTGTAGGATTAACTCGTAAGTGGTATTACACTTTATTATTATAAATTTGTAATATCAATATGTTATTATTGTAAAAATATAGTGGTTTAGTTGTTATGAATTTTAATAATGTTGAACACTGAGAATAACTTAGTTCAAAATGGTAAATGTTTTCGATACCTCGACCCCACACACTACCATTCAAATTTAATGTAAGCAGAAATGCAATTAAAGGAAATATGTAAACCTTGCAAAAATGACCCCCAGACGTGAAAATTTCAACTGAAAATATTAAGGAAAGGAATAGGAAAGTGTTTCAAGGATAATACTATAAGACGGTGCGGAGAGAAATTTGTAAAAAAACTAAAACAACAAACAACGACACAAAACGACAAGAATACTCAATAAAGGATATAATGCCAAATTGAATGGTAAAATTTGTGTTGAAAAAACTAAACAACGACTATGATGATTTTGAATAAGTACAAATGTAAACAGCATGTAAACCTAATGAAGTTTAAAGCAAATACTTAACACTTTACTAACTACGACTTTCTTAAGAAATACTTAAAATAAATCTCGATGAAATGAAGGTAACCATTTTCACTGAGGAGTTGTGGGATCACCTGTCTTAGTCCTCTCACTATACAAAAGTGACAAGTATCTCTGTCGTATATCCATATGTTAAGAAATTCTTAGTCTGTTATACTAGAATGTAGGCGAAATGTTGATGTCCATATAATGATATTGTGCACTTACATTCATTTCTTATGTATCTGAGAATCCAGAATTTGTCGAAAACGGAATACTTGTGAGATGATCGTCATATGGAATGATTAACGTTGCTACATGCAATGCCCATTTGTTCTTTGCAATACATGAGCTGCATCTATCTCACGACCGTAGACATAATAAATAGTCGTCGCTAAAATGATTTTAAACTAGAAATCTTTATTGGAACATAACATGCAATTCTATGCTACCCTGTCACCACGCCTTCTCTGCACAAAACTGTAGTCATAATAATTACGGTGTCCATACCACATGAGTGAAAATTTGCGGTATATCCTGCCGATAATTTTTACATACGCTATTTACTCATCCCCAAAAGCCCATATAACCTTTTCAAAAGATTTTCATTAACATAACAGAGTTTTAAAACTTTTTGTATCAGCAGACATAAATATTTATATCGTTTTGATTTATCGTTAGCATTTCACCTCTCACTATGATATTACTACACATTTCATTTCATCATAGTGTAAGTACTACCAGTACTAGAAAGGAAAAGGACCCGTTGCTTACCATTGGCAACATATATCGCTACAAACTAATTTCCTTGGAAACTACGATAATTGCAGTTAGACTCGCAAAAAATAGAATAGCGTATAATTAAATAAGTTCTCCACTAACATCACGTCGCTTTACAACACTTCCCTTTCAACAGACGACATACAATGAGGCGAACATGAGCGCTTAGCGATAAAGCGGCAATAACATATTTGAAGGGTATAACAATAATATTAATATTAATATTAATAATAATAACAATAACAACAACATCATGGACAGTATTTAAAAGGAATGGACAAGGTGGATATCAATAAAGAACAATGATTTATGTGACTTAAAAGGGAAAGAATGAAGCCAGAATCGTTAGCAGTTCTAATAGCTGTCTACAATCCGGCGTTGAGAACATGGCATTATGATAAAGCGGTTCTCAAAATTTCCCAAGATGGTAAATGCCGCATTTGCCAGGAACAAGTAGAAACCATTGATGATATCGTCTCAGCTTGTCCAATTCTTGCAAAGACCGAATACTTGAAAAGACACGACAGTGTGTGTAGTTACCTCCACTGTACCTCCCTCGAAGTTCCAAATACACGCTCCAAGTGGTACGAACACTCACCGAAACCGGTGACGTCTGTTGGACTGTGCACCATACTGTACAACCAACAAATTCAAACTGATTGCACGATTGTAGAAAATAAACCGGATATTGTTATCCGGGATTTGAAGAAGAAAAAACATCTACTTGTAGATATGGCTGTGCCGTGCGATCAAAACGTCGTGACCAAGGAGGCAGAAAACGTCTTAAATACTAGAGTTTGGAAATCGAGATCATCCGAATGAGGGCGTAAAAGCATAGGTCGTCTCGATAGTTATCGGAGCTCTGGAATTTTTCCCGCAAAATTTATATAAGAACTTGGGTAAACTCCCAGATCATTCAGAAGACTGGGAAGTGCAAGAAATTGCTTTATTTGGAACATCCTTAATCGCGAATTAGAGGAATAACGACAACAGCAGCAACAACAACAACTATAATAATAATAATAATAATAATAATAATAATAATAATAATAATAATAATAATAATGCCGATCCGGCATTATTATTATTATAGCCGACATCCCTAAGGCAGTAGTGCCGTGGCGATCTGGGATGGAAGGATCCCGAGTTCAAGTCCCGCCTCGGGTACGTGTGTGTTTGTGTATGTCAGTATGTGTGTGTCGTCCAGTCATTATATTATCATTCTATAACCCATATCCCTGGGACTAGCAACCCCGGGGACTAAAAATTGGATGTAGCATAATTCTGATCCCCCAAAAGGAGGCACATACAATTGACACGGAATAAATGTAACAGAGCCTACGTAAGTGCAGGTGTATGCCCGCGTGGTCCTAGACGGCCAATTCGCAACAAAAATAAAAAATTGAAATAATAAAAAATAAGCCGGCCGTGTGGCGCAGGCGGTTGCAGCAGCCGTTGTCTGTCCCGAGGAGGCTGCTCGAGTCCCGCTTAGGCATGGTTGTATTTGTGATTCTCCCTTCACCCCTCATCATCCTATCACCTCATAATTTATAATTCACGACTTAACAACCTTGTCTTACCAAGGGATACAGCCGATAATGACACGCTAATCTCTCTCCAGGATAGAATATGATTGGGTGTCGGAGGAGAACGTGTAGCGTGGACAGAAATGACCGATACGATAACAACAACAACAATAATAATAATAATAATAATAATAATAATAATAATAATAATAATAATAATAATAATAATAATAATTACTATTATTATTATTATTTATTTTTCTTTTTTCATTTGCTAACCCCTTTCCCTTTCCTATCTTCTCGTTTACCATGGAAAATTTTGCAAGGTAATTTTCAAGATAAGAAATAGTAGTCGGTGTCTAAACGTCTTTTCACATGCTACGTCTTTCCTTCCTAATTATTACACAAAACCTATCGGTATTTCTCCATGCTCCCTCGTAACCTGTTTCTCTGACAAGAAATCAAGAATATGACGCGTCGTTTCCTTTCATCATTCGAAACACCGGCCAATAAATGTGTAATTTTGAGTCACGTGATTCTCAGAAAAACGTGTTGAGCACAGCATTAACGCGAGTACCCAACGATGGCAGAGTTTTTTGACCCTAGCTAGAGAGCTAGGTCGAATTTAGCCGATGTCTGGGAGAGAATTCTAGCGGTCGGCTACAGTGATGGGTAGTTTTCCGTGGTCTAAGACCAACACCAGGCGAATGCTGCAGTTCCTTAACAAACGGACCACGGACGGGCACGATCTATCCTTCCTCTGCTTTGTCCATCCTCATCCCTTACACACACTTACAATTATATGCACTACACTACCACACATGTCGGAAGCTTAGAGGTTATCCCGGCTGGAATGGTTCTTCTCTGGTGGGGGATACCTGGATTGAGAAAAATTCTAAGCCGACGTGTAGGTCAACGCTGGATCTCACAATCCAGTGGGAGAAGAATACCGCCCCTCCCTTGATAAAAAAATGCACTACACTGAAGGGACTAATGATCGTAGCTTTTGACGTGCCCGGAAACACGAAATAATCTATCAATCAGTTATTAGGTTGAGACCAAAATTATCTTAACATATTCTTTTAATTGAATGCGATTAGTTCGAACAAATTATGTAGTCAAGCGCAAATTAAATGACTCATAAATTAACTGCAACGTCGTGTCATTATTCTTTTCTGACATTAATACTGGATAGCGCTGTGAAAGCAGATCGTTATGTAACTGGCATTGACGGCGGGAGAAAATCTCTACTCAACTGGAGTGCCAGCGCTGCCAGAGCTAATCTTCATCGGATGCGAGCCTGCACGTTCACTGTCATGCACTCCCACGCTGTCTCCACCCCATCCCCTCTCCGCGCCCCGCTCTCGCCCCCGCCTCTGTTATCTCCGGAATGTAACGTGACCGGACGCCCAGGGTGCGTTTCAAATATGCCTCTTTAGAAAGCCTTTTATCCAACGACAAAGGGTGTCAGAGAGAAGAATCGCGTTGCTTCCACTAATTTGCCAAAAGTCGCAGAGTTTTTTCCGCTTTCTACCGAAAACGCAACGTCGAGCTCCAAAGAGGAAGTATGAATACCTTTTGTGTACACCTTTACAAAACGATGACAAAAAATAGAAGGGAATTTTGCGAGGGTAGAAAAATGGAAGACAGGTAGTGTTAAAATACTCCATTCAATGAACCTCAAATTTCCGATCTAATTCGCCTTATTATAAAACACTATCATTTTGAAACTGGACAAAATAATAATGAATGATAATGATAAACTCTGATAATGAATAAAAATGCTGTATTTATACATCAACATTTATTTATTTACTCGGCAGAAGATGAAAAAATCCCTTTATGCACGTCTCAGGTATGTTACAATCAATTATAGGCGACGACAGAACAAAGAATTTAGTTAATAACAAAGAAAAAAATATCAAAACATAAAACAAACTTAATGCAAATTATCAATTAGCATATAGATCAATTAAATACAAAATAATATTTCTCTAATAAAGTTAAAAATTTTAAACGTACATGATAGAAACAAAAGAATCATTAATTTTCTAATCCCTTTCTACGCACTGACGTAGTAAATAGAATCTATTTTAATGCTGCAGTAGAAACTAACGATTTTTCGTCAGAAAATGAGTGGGTCCTGATATCGAAAAGGGGGATACATCTTGCAGTTATATACAATAAATGACTTCATCTAACACATTGTGAAAGAAGAATACATGTTCCGCGAATCCTTGATACCAAACAATTGATTACGGCAAAACATCTTTCTGTCCGTCCGAAAATCGCCGATTAATTTGGCCGAACTAGAAGCCCTGCAAATTTGAAACAGAAATTTTTATTTTTGGAGTACTTTAAACAAAGCGTTAACAACATTTTCTAAATTTTCTAAAATGCTGTTAAAGAAGAAATTTTGCCGCGGTCAGGCGTCAGTGTTGTAGATCACAATTATGTGGACTCATAATGTGAAAGACTCAAAGCACTCATAGAGCACGTGTAAGAATAATTGATACAAATATATTGCAACTTTATATTATCGAAATAAATATACTGTATGTTTTATTTAGTTCTATTTATTTGCATGTTTATGACCGTGGAAGTCAAGTATCACTGTCACATTCGATGTATATCTATGGTTAAAATTAAGGGTTCAATGCATTCAGATACCTAACAGATGAGTCCTTAAGCACTTTTATTTATTAAAAATCTATTACATGAAATGATGAGCCGTAATTAGTACATATAAGATAAATGTTGGACGTAATGATTGCCTAAACCCCGCTGCAAACCCACTCTTGCAATACGGCACAATGTTATAAGTTCATAAAACAATGCTACCGTTTGACGCTTGCAGCAGCTTGCATATTTTGACGCTTGTAGTTATTAAATCAAGGAATATAGGTTTCAGATTTATACTAGCCCCTCCGTATACCTAAAGTTTTAGTTCTATTTTGAAATGCATTTTACTTTCAGAAGGCTTTCATTTTCTGGTATGTATATTATTTATCAAGTGCCTGCGTATTTCATTATTACATTAACTAGTTTTGGTTGTGAAAAATTATATCTGGGACTTATTTCATTGTCAGAAATGACATGCGATAATATTATAAGTAAGCCATACCATGATTACAAAACTTTTACTGACAGGAACGACAAAAAAGCATACAATACTTATTTACATACGCAGAGTAAAGCCGTCATTTTGTGTCCGTAAGTTTTGCATCGTCTCATTTTACGAGTAGTCTCTGACGTTATGACCTGACGCAACAAAGTCAAGCAGCCGTCATTTATTAGGCTCAATCAAACTCACAATTCATTTAAAGAGTATTTTTATTGAGTTTAAATATAATTTAATTATTGAATTATATTCATATTTCGAGGTACGGTAATAACTACATAGATACAATGTCAATTCATTGAATTAGTATGATATTGCGCGATTTCATTACGAAGAATGTAAGATTTATAGACGCTATTAATGCAGAAGACAGCAATAGATGGATGAATGGCGATGCGTGATTTTCTGTGAATGTTCATGTTGCCAAAATGACGAATCACTACATTACTTGGGGTATCTCGTAGCGTAAAAAACTGCTGAAGCGGCTGTGGGATGCTGTCAGTTATTATATATATACACTGTGACTCTTGCAGGAGATTTTAGGATTGAGAGTTAAGCCTACGCTCAAAATTTTCTTGAGATTTCTAGCGATTTATTTACCAGGTGGTGCCCTTGGTAGTATTTTGAGCGGAGAAAAACCTCCAAGAATATTTCTAAATCAGTCTGTGAAGTTTCTGATTTTTTCTTTTGCGGTTTGGACTCATGGTATGTCAATAGGTCATGTCATGAGTGGTTAACTGTTTTGGCGATAACAATGAAAATAATCGAAGTGTCTCTTATTTACACAAACTAATTAGAATTGCGAGCTGATAATTAGAATTAAAGCTTTCCAGATCCATGATAATTTAAGGAACAGTGTACAAGTGTAATAGGAAATGTCATGCAAAAATGTGTTATTTGTATTATTTGTACTATTTTTATTAGTATATCTTAGCTTCGTTGCCATTGAATTCCGTTGAGATTTTTAAAGTAATATCATAGTACAATTTCTACTGTGAGTATTGCAGGCGAGTCTCATGCAACCGAGGCGAATGCAACAGAAACACATGCAGACCATGATGCCTTCAGTCAGGTCACAACTAACACGAGCGTCATCCTACTTGTTATAAAAAAACAACTCTTGGTTGATAATACAAACGGAAACATAATATTTACGCAAAATATTGTTGTTACGCTGTGCAATGAATCATTCAGAATGGCGAAACATTTCACAAAACAACATAACGTTGTCGTTAGTCAATATTCAGGTTCACAAAATCCAAACTTTCATCTTCGTGCTTACATGAATCGAAAAAAATCACTTTGAAATAAAGCGCTGATCGAAACAAAAGAATGCGTTGAAATTGATACTTTGGTTAAAAATTAAGTATATTTGTTTTGTAAGCACAGTTAATGTAAATAATAGTGATATCAGTAGAACGGTCTTGTTGTTTAAATACTGTGCCAATACATACAGTGCGCCAGGAAAGTCTCCCCGTACTGAGTCGAATCAGGGCCTCCTATTAAAAATTGCGCAATTATGGTACGCAATTTATAGTTTCAAGCTGCAGCTCGAGCTACTAATATAATTCCTGTTGCTACCACACTTATCAGCGAAGTGCCACTGCAAAGACACGTGGCGCGCTATTTATTTTTTTACTCCTATTTTTAGGAATGTTTCCAGCTGCGAATACTTTAAGGTCATATAACAATGTCAACCATGTTAATAAAAATATGTTTTCATTGAGAACGAAGCTTAGAAAAGTACTATAAACAGTTTTGGAGGTGTTTTAAAATTTTTTGATAGTAAATCTGAAACGACGTTGACGGCAGACTACAAACAAATTAGAGAGGAATCCACAAAAAGGCAAATGACGCAAACATTGAAGCATCGAAGATTAGAACCAGTCGGCTCCTTCAGAAAAGGGACGGAAAAACTTGTCGAGAAGAGTGCGAAAATTGGAATAAGTCGTATTAAATCTATTCATTTTCGAACGCAATGCTTGCCAATAAATTTTAAAAGTGTACACGTAACTTGTTACTTATAATGCTACTCGTACAATTATAAGTTGTCTTTAATTTAAATGAACAACATTATTTTGCAAAGAATCTTTAGAAGTTTGAAGGGATTCTCCACTGGATGCAATGTTCGTTTGGTTTCGAAGTAAAATGGATCATCCTCGGTATTGCACATTAAAAAAGAAAAAAAAAAGATTGTAACTACTGATGACACTGACTTGCAGAACTTCCGAATATGACAAAACGACAGTTTGTAAACAGAGTACTGTTAGACAATTCATTGTCGTTGTGCGCTGAGCCACTGAGCAAACTCAACAACTCAGTTCTCTCAAATTAAATGAGATGGTAGAAGCCATCCAATTAGTACCACTCATATTAACGGAGAACATATGATTGAACGATGTAGTTTGCAATGTGCAATAAAATGAATGATACTCGATTCAATTAGGTTGACAATGGAAGTGTCTCTAATGAGGGTTTTTTTATATTCTGTAACATAATGAAATATCGAATGACCAGGCTGAAAGGAAAAAATAAATGCAGAGCTGGTGCAATAGCCTAATAAATATTAAGGCAAAAGAGAAAGAATATAAAAAAGATGAAAGAGGATAATGTCGGCCCGGTGGCCGAGATCGCTAAGGCAGAAGTGTTGTAGTGATCTCGGATCAAAGGGTCGCGGGATCGAGTCCCGCCTTGGGCAGGGTTGTATTTGCGCTCGTCCATTCACCCCTTATCATCACTATTTCGGTTCACCTTCGTAATTACCATAACGTTAACTCCAATAGTGGTCGCTAATGTGCTAGATGTTTATGCTACCTTAAATAACCAATAAAAAAAGAGGATAATGAGGAACAAGAGAAAGACAAGAAGAAGAAAGTGATGACATATGCGTGATCATCAACCACAAAAGGCAATATTATTATTATTGTTGATGCATGTACTTCATGGGATTTGGTCGGAGCGAGTAGAAACAATTAAAACATTACTTTGCTGACATTTCGGAATATTTTAATTCCATCCTCAGGGTTAGGGTACAAAAGGCACGAAGACATCAATATGAATATAAAATTCACAAATTAATAATATGATAAGCAAAATGATAGAAAATGTACACAGCTAATCATATTATTAATTTGTGTATTATTAATCATAATAATTATTAATAATAATTGTAATATTAATAATAATAATAATAATAATAAGAACAGTAGAAATTTCCAAATTAATTATAAACAAACAACAAATGAAAGCAATCTTAATATATGAGAAACTTATTTTCCATTAGTAACGTCGTTTAGTACTACATAGTAGCACGACGTTTCGTGGTTTAATGTAACCACACCTTCCTGTGGATGTTCTGTAAATTTCACAATGAAATTGTTTTAAAAATTGAATTATACAAAATAAAAATAGTAAAAAGATAGGTATAGAGTAAAACATTTTGAAACCCAGATAGAGCCTTGGAAAATCTCCGCGTACATGAAGTACTTCCCGAGCTTTCCAGCTTCATGGGGTGGGCCATATGAGAATGGAGGATCAATGTAATAGCGGTCTCCAAAGAAGGGAGTAGGAAGAGATTTGGGAAGGAAAGATCCCTTACCCTTCCGTAGTCCCTTGTTTAAGGTTCTGCAATGCCATTAGCATACAATTAACTTGAAATAATATGCATACCTATTCCATTATTACCCAACAGAATTAGTACCAAAAATAGTGTTGAAAATTTTCATTATTTCCTGTAAAATATGAAAGTTACATTAAAATAAGTCATAACATTGTATTTTATGAGCATTGAATGTATGTTCCTGAGATCTTGAGTTAACGACAATATCAGAGACATTTCTTGCAGGTGACGTGGTTCTCAATCTTATCCGTTATTGGAATTCGTGTATATATATATATATATATATAT
>BLKR01007369.1:0-38785 GCA_011170035.1 Teleogryllus occipitalis | reverse complement strand
TTTTTTTTAATTATTTATTTAAGGTCGCCTTGTAAACGGCTAGGTCATTGGCGACCACAGTTACAATAATACAGTAGTTACAAATATACAAATATACATTAGTTGCACAATTTCATGGGATACACACATAGAGCCTTAATATTAATATTGTACATGGGACAATGAATAGTCATTAGCTAAATACTATTTATGAGATTAAATTTGGTGAGGAGTTCTATAATTTTCATGTGGCCGGAATCAGAATTGAATATACAGTGGAGATTGTCATTGATGTTGAGGTATGTTCTGACAGCCGACATTACCTGGCAATCAACTATAATGTGTTTAGTTGAAACTGGGAGGCCGCAATTTGGGCAAGGGTCAGGAGTAGCCTTTTTTAGCAGGTAGCTGTGACTAAGTTTAAAATGTCCTATACGGAGTCTTGTAATAACCACTTGATGTCTTCTGCTAAGTCTTACGGATGTGACGGGAGATTCCTCAATACTCTTCCTAACTGCATGTAATTTGGAAGGCAACATTTTCCAGTTCCGGTCCCAAAGTTTCTTAACCGCATGTAAAAGGTAGTTTTTGAGGTCAGGAAGTGAGCCGCCAGCTTCAGTTTCAATTTCAGGGAGAGAGATTGCTGCTTTCGCTGCTGCATCAGCTTCTTCATTGCCTTGGATGCCTATATGAGAAGGAAGCCAAGCTATTGTAATGCGGTAACCTTTAAGGAAGGAGTGATAAAGCTTTTCTTGGATTTCTTGAACCAGGGGATTTAAGGAATGACTGTTGCGAACAGAGGATAAAACAGATAGTGAGTCAGAAAAAATAACAATATCTGAACTAGATGGTCTTTGGATGCTAATATCAATAGCTTTGATAATAGCCCAAGCTTCACATGAGAATATGGAATAGAAGTCCGGGAGGCGGTAAAGATACTTAAGGGGTGGGGTAATGGAAATAACAGCTCCACTGGATCTTGATTGTTGCTTGGATCCATCCGTGAAAAACTGGCTATGATTTGCAAATTTATGCTGAAACTCCAGGATTAATTGCTTTAGGATAGGCTTAGGGATATCTGGATGCGTAAATTTGGTAGCTTCCGTATTGATTGGCAGGGAGAAATGGTCCCAAGGGGGAAGAGGGTTGAGTTTCCTCTTGATGATATCATGATCCTCAATGCCAAGTTCATCACGGTACTTAGCAAGTCTAACACACAACGGTTTAGGATAGTTAGGATGATTTGCAAATTGGAAGGACTTAGAGGGGTTACAGATATAATTAAGTGTGGGATTAGGAGGAGAACAATGAGAAGAGTAAGCAAATTGTAAGCACAGGAATTTTCTACGGAGGTCTAAAGGAAGGAGGCCCGCTTCGACTAGTAGGCTAGTACATGGGCTGGTCCTGAAGGCACCCAAACTTAGGCGGCATGCAGAATTAATTATAGGGTCCAATGTTCTTAGTAAATGGTTGCTGGCTGAACTATAAGCCACGACTCCATAGTCTAACTTTGGTTGTATCAAAGATTTGTAACAATTGATTAGCGAAATAACGTCCGCTCCCCACTTGTGTGAAGATAACATTTTAATTATGTTAAGTCTAACAGAGCAATCCGCTTTGAGGGAAGAAATGTGGGATTTCCACGAGTGCTTCTGGTCGAATGTTAGACCCAAAATTTTGCTGGTATTCGTTCTTCTTAGGTTATGATCACCAATTTTCAGGACTACTGAAGACAAGTTCAATACTTTCCGAGATCTCGTGAAGACCATAAATTCTGATTTTGTTTTTGATAAGATGAATCCCGACGACTTGGACCATTCGTTAATTGTGCTGAGGGATTCTTGCATTATAGATGTGATTAAATTAATATCTTTGCCACTACAGAGGAGGGTGATATCATCAGCAAACAGAAATATTTTCACAGGGCTTTTTACAATATTGCTCACTTCATTTATGGCGATGAGGAATAATAACACACTTAACACTGATCCTTGAGGAAGGCCATTTGACATTTCAACTTGCTGTGATGTTTTATCTTGAACGCGGACTTTGAGAAATCTGTGTTCAATAAAGTTCTTTATGAAAGCAAACATATTGCCCTTTATTGGCAATGTAGAAATGATAGATAGTAGTCTGGATTTGTGGACCATTTCATAGGCCTTTTCGAGATCAAGCGAAACAACCATCGTATGGTGGTGCCTGCTAAGCGCATCGCAGATTTCTGAATCAATTCCGACTAAGTGGTCATTGGTGGAGCGAAAAGTTCTAAATCCACTTTGGAAAGGAGACAAGAGGCTTTTCGATTCTAGTAACCATCTTAAACGGTTGCATACCATCTTCTCAAGAAGCTTACACAGATTGCACGTTAAAGATATGGGTCGATAACTAGCTGGGTTGCATCTGTCCTTATTGGGCTTAGGAATCGGAATAACTATAGCTTCTTTCCATTGGTCCGGAAAGGTCTGAGTGGACCATATGGCATTGTATATCTGAAGAAGATGGTCCAGGGCCTTCGCTGGTAGATTTTTAAGAAAACTGTTGGGGATGTTGTCAGGGCCCGGAGCAGAATTGTTACTTTTCTTCAGCACATAAAGAAGTTCGTCTAAGGTGAAAATTCTGTTATAATGGTCATTGTTGGAACCAACCAATGAAGAAATAAGTTTTTGAGGCATAAAAAATGTTGAATCAAGAGATTTCAAAAGCTCCGGATCATAGTTGCAGTGGCTGGAATTCTTAGCAAAAGATACAGCAAGTAAATTACTGGAGTCTTGAGGTTGTGAGTATTTATTACCGTTTGCGTCTATTAGCATGAATGGGATGGATTTCATCGGTGCGCCACTAATGGACTTGATTTTTTGCCATAACAAAGAGGAGGGAGTCTGTCTAGTTATTGATGATGTAAAATTATTCCAAGATTGAAGTCTTGTTGTTTTTAAAATTAAGCGGGCTTTAGCCCTAGCTTTCCTAAAGAGTATTCCGTTTTCAATGGTTTTATTCTTCTTATACTTTCGGAAATATCTCTTCTTTTCTTTGATGGCCGCAGTGCATTCCTCATTCCACCAAGGAACCTGGTGTTTCCTTATTTTTCCAGAACTTAGAGGGATGGATGAACTGGCAGCTAATGTCAACATATTAGTAAAGTCCTGAACTGTTTTATTTATAAGAGAAGGTGGATACGAGTCTGGTTTAGGAAGGTTATCGACATTATTAATTATGATGTGTTGGAATTGTAACCAATTTGCATGGTTAATCAACCATTTAGGGTGAGTTTTGAGATTTTTCGCCAATTGTCGGTCGGAGAAGTTGATAGAGATGGGATAGTGGTCACTATCATAAAGTTGATCAAAGGTGCTCCAAGTACATTTTGTAGCAATGTTACTAGTCACAAGACTCAAATCTATTGCACTCTCGGTGCCATTGCTTGCATTAAATCTTGTAGCACTTCCGTTGTTCAGGAGGATTAAATTATCATATTTATCGAGCCATTCTTCTATAGATTTGCCTCTTCTGTCAGTTCTTCGAGAGCCCCACATAATATTATGGCTGTTAAAATCACCCACTATAATAAATGGTTTAGGAAGTTGCATAACAATGTTGTCAAGTTCGAGAATATTCAATGTTTGGCTATTCGGTAAGTAAATATTGCATACAGTCACCACTATATTAAGCTTGATCGATACGGCCGCAGCTTCTAAGGGAGTTTGTAGTGGAATATTATGAAGAAAAACATCTTGTTTCACAAATGTCGCTACTCCCCCGCTTGCAATTAGAGAGTCTCTTCTGTTGCAGAATACACTTTTATATCCACGTAACGGAGCACATGTATTGCCTTTAAAGTTGGTTTCTTGTAGGCAGAGAACTTGGGGACTGAAATCATTGATGAGAATTTTTAAGAAGGACATTCGGGAGTAGAAGCCATTGCAATTCCATTGAATAATATCCATGAGGAAATACAGGAAATATATGGCCGTAGTATTACACTGTAGATGCCTGGGAAGTATCCATATCAGAATCCAATGCACTTTCAAGTTTTTTGATTATTCTGGAACATCTGTTTTTAATACCTTTGTTAGGAAGGGTGGTATAAATATCCCGTAACATTGAAATTATAGGTGAAATATCTGGAGAGAAGTCTTTAGCAATTTCTGCAATGTTCTGGGAACCTTTAGATTTGTCAAAGAAGCTTAACAATTCATTCATCGATAACGGGTATTTAATTGGGCTCTTTTCAATCTTTTCTTTGGTCACTGACCATTGAATGTCTTCTTTACTATCTGAGGTGGTTTTTATTTTTTTTAGGGGAACACTATTTTGTTTCACAGGGGGGTCTTCTAAGTCTAAAGATATCTCCGAATCAGAGAGGACAGTCTTTTCAGTAACGAGATCTCTTGTCACATTAGCGGGAAGAGACGTCGCTTGGGAACTACTAGTAGAGAGTGGCCTTTTAGTTCTTGATTTTACCGTGTTTTCCGTTGGCTTCTCTGCCTTGGATTCCGAGACTGAAGTTGTAGGGAATGCCGGTAAAGGATCTGGTTGTGAAACACTTGGGAGATCAGGGAATTCGTTCTCGTTAATGACAGGAGCGGGACCGGGGGCAGGAGAAACGGAAAGGTCACCGTCTGATAAGGGAAAGGTTGCTACCTTCGGGCTGATAGCTGCTTGCGGTAGGGGTGAGTTGCCATTTGGGCAGTTCTTAGCAAAATGACCTTGCAGCTTGCATTGAAAGCAGGTAGGGATATCAGATGAGATGTATATCCAATGCGGTAAACCATCCAATGTTACTTGGAAAGACTCCGGGAGTAGTTCTTCATGTTCCGGTGCTATGTAGGTTTGTCTTCTGAAACTCATGATATGGTTTAAGTTTGGGTTAGAGAAACCTGCACGAATAAAAGACATTGATGCCACAGTTTTAACACCAAATTCTAATAACTTATCTTCTAGTAGATTGTTAGGGATACTCGGGCAAACATTGGAAAGAATTATTCTTTTGTTGCGTGAAATTAGCGGTCTTATAGTGAATTCATGGTCAGATACAATTATTGATTTAACTTTGAAAACTAGATCGTCAGCAACTTCTTTGGTGGACATATAAACACAAAGCCTGTTATTAGAGATCTTTGATGCAAACCGAATATGAGAAGGATTAGTTTTTCCTGCAAGGGCTTCAATGAAGTCAACTGTCGGTGCATAATTAGCAGAGTCAATCACAATTGCATTTTCTTTCTTAGGAAACAGGGAACTATTACAAGCTTGAACATAACTCTTACTTGAAACAATACTTGGTTGTTGATTGGGATGGTGGACTTCCATGATGGTTACGATGTTGTTGCTCGGATGCCAAGCAGCAACACGATGGTCAGAAACATACGCACTTCGAGCTTCTCGGTGCGTGAAAATGAAGAGAACACTCACTAAAACACTGAACTTCACAAATCTGGGAAAACTCGTCACCCGAATTTGCACACAGTTAAGGAACAACTATTAACCACAAAACCAAAAAAAAAACTATAACAGCTTTCGTTCTTGACGCTTATCTTGAACGGCCACGGTCATAGCGCGCGAAGGAAGCACAGCGGAGCAGCGAACGTCCGCACACCGCCGAGTCTCAACGAGCACTGTAGTTTAGATTTGTTCATTGCTTTTAGTTATAAAGTGAATATTTAGAAGCTGGAACTTCAAATAAGAAATAGGTAATTATTTGTGGAAAAGTGAACGAGCTAATCCGGAAATTTCCAATTGGTTGTCGAGAGAAGACACCTATCGTGGCGTGGCCGGGCAGACCATGGCAGGGAATAGGGCGGAGAAGGGATTCAATGGAAGAGATAGAGGTAGGTCCCGCCGCAGGGCATGAAAAGATTGAATTCCTCTTCATGTAAAATAATTTACTGTAATAAATGCCCGAGCAACGCCGGGTACTTCAGCTAGTATTTTATTTTTACTGAACAGAACAGCGCCCGTTCTTTCCGGCACCGATTCCACCCTGCTCCTGGCTCTGTTTCCAGATACGAGACATATCTCGCGCGTGTTACGTTCTTCTCTCCGATCAGTCGCAGGCAAATGCAATGCCTTCAATGCATTTTTGCCACCACGCCAATGGACTCTCCCTGTCCTTTCGCCCATTACCCTCTCTCCTCTGCTCTTGCTTGTCTTCAGAATAGGAGCCGTACAAATCATCTTCTCCGACGCACTAAGAGCATTCTTAAACAATCTTCTCCTATGTACGTGCGCCTCTTCACCCATTTGCTTGTCCTCCTATTGCCCGCCACACTCTCTCCTCTGATCCTGTCTCTCTTTGCAGTCAAAACTAGACCTAATCCCAAGCCCACCATTCGTTTTCTGCCGGCCCACTTTTTGCAATGCTCTTTCGCCACCACACCCATGGGTTCGCCACATCCACTCTTCCCTTCTCCTGCCTCTCCTTCCAAACTTCGAGTCAAACGTCCAACCAGTCTCATTCCATCCTCCGTTCTCTTAGGTCCACCTTTTCCAATCCCAATGCCCAACTCCTATGGCTCCGCTCCTTTTCTTTCGCCCGTCAGCGTCACAGTCACTCCCTACCCCCGGCTCTCTTCCCACACTGCAAATCACACTCCTCTCTGGTCCCCTTCCCTCCCTCCGGTCCCTGCCAGACACCTTTATCTAACGCACTTGCGCCACCAAGGCTACGGGCTCGCTCTGTTTTATCCCCATCACCGACACTCACCTCTCCTGACTCATTTCTGTCTACGAATCAAACGTCATTCTTCCTATCCCATTCTCTCTTTCCGCCCCCTCGCAGCCCAACCGTTGAGAATACACTTGGGACATCACCTCTAAGAGGTCGCTATCGTTATCCCCCCGTCTCAGGCACGCCTGCTGGCTCTTTCCAGACTCCGAATCAAGCCTCGCTCCAGTCCCATTTCCATCCTCTCTCCTGTCTCACCGCATTTCTTTCAATGCCCTTGCGCTACCACGCCTACGGACTTTCCCCATTCTTTCGCCCGTCACCCATTCTACTATAGTCCTGTCCCTCTTCCCAGACCGCAAGTCGTATCTCGCTTCCACCGACCACACCAAGGCCTCCTTCCACCACCACTCCGTCCCTCACCCCTTCTTGCCCCGCTGCACTGGCACGGGAGTGCGTGCTCGCGTTCGCCAGGGCGGGGGCGGGGGCGTATATCGCTTTACCGAAGTCTCGAGAGGCGGCGACGCGCAGCAGCTGCCGCCCGCGCGGGGCCTTGGGGTTCAGCGCGCGCCGCCGCCGTCTTTTTATACGCGGGCGACGCGTGCGTTAACGCGTGACAGCCGGCGGAGCCGCGCCTTCCGCCACCTTCCGCCTGCGCTCTGCCCCGTGTGTTGGCGCGCTCCGCGCGGGCAGCGGCTGCCTCTGGGGCGGCGGCGCACCGCGCTGGTGCGGTTCCGACCCTTTCACACTCACGTCGGATTCAGCCGCTGGCTGGAGAAGTCTATTGGCCGGCTACTGTTATTTTCTCATCAACACCATGCGAATGTCTGAACAGTGTTCTAACTTTTCTCTTCCTTGTTCCCTCATTTACCCGTCACTCACGCAATCAGGCACGTTTATTATTATTATTATTATTATTATTATTATTATTATTATTATTATTATTATTATTATTATTATTATTATTATTATTTCCGTATGTGCCATTTTTGATCACGCTTTATATTCTCTTTCCAGGCTCAGTCATATTCTGTCCTGGAGAGAGATTAATGTGTTATTACGGGGATAAGTATTTCGGCTGTATCCTTGGTAAGACAAGGTTGTTAAGCCTTGATTTATGAATTATGAGGTGATAGGATAATGATGAGGAGTGAAGGGACAATCACAAATACAACCATACCAACCATAACCACTGAAATACATGTGATCTTTTGACATATCTTGTTTTTGTATAGCGTTTGATACATTTTACTTGTTCAAAATATCCATCTCTATTCCAAGTACTCTCCTTACTCGACAATAAAATATATTGCCGACAATAAATCTTAGCTTTAACTTCACTATCTGTTAGCCATTTTTGTGAATCATACCACGAGAGATTGAATTTTCTCGCAAGCATGTACTGCAACCGTACCCCAATAAGCCAGCATGTTCTACAACCGTACTCAACAAAGGAGTAGGTCGACCATTGGCCAAAATTTCTCTTTTCTTTCTCTTTTCTGTGTTTCTTTCCACCGCAGAAAACGATGTACGTAGTAATTCATTCACTGATCTGTCATAGTATTGACGTAAAATCAGATTTAAATATAAACTAGTGGTGCTAAAACAGCACGTACTTTCTCGCCCGTATTTTCGGCAGAACAAAATTACGCGAAAAGTATTTCGCGAATAGTATTTCAAATTTTCCAAAAATTGTACATGATCTTTCAATATCTATATACTTTTCCCTTAATTAAAAATGTAAAATACCCTACAAAATTAAGATATCGGTTTTAAATTCAAAGGGCCACGACATTAGCCAGAGAATTTTAGGAATATCAATTTTGGAGAATATCCGCTGAACGGTTTATCAGCTAGCACAATTCACAGACTTACGCGAAGGGACAGACGCGGCTGGACAGATAGACGTTTTTGGAAATCTTAAAGGTCCTTTGGAATTTTTAGGCAGACATTTTTAAAAAATGTTCATTATAATTTTTTACATTTATTTAGACCAACGTTGCGAAGGTCATTGGGCTTCTTCTTGAGGGTCTAATGAAATTAAATATACATAAAATAAAACAAAGAAGTTGGAATAATGAATATCATTATAAATTAGTTAATTAAAAATATAAATTGGATTAAGTACCACCTGCGAGAGAAATTACATCAATTAATTTTATCAAATTTCATTATTTACCTGAATTATAGTAATATGTTGTATCTTTTGATTTTGAAATTAAAATATTTTACTCGTGTTTTTTATTCACAGTATCCTAACTTCTATAAAATTTTGTGAGCAAATAACAAAATGTTTTTGTTTCTAAAATTGCTAATAGGATTCTTCTGCCATTGTTTTGTTGAAGTGAGTGTTTCAAGATCAGGTTAATAAATTAAAGGAAACAACTGGAAACAAATTTATATTACACACAATTTACAAATAAAGCGAGGATAAGTGCTGTTGAAGCACGAATAGTTTCACATTGTGCTGGAATTTTGAACCTGAGTCGAATATTTTCCCATTCAGTTCCGAAATATTGAGGTTTATTAGTGTGGATGGTTTTCTAAGAGTGTTTTTAATTTGGAGCCACTATAGCACGTGAGGGAGTCCTCATGGTTAGTCTGCTTTGCTTAAGGGACGTATCCTGTAGTCTTGCCCACATTCATAACGCAGACCAATTCTGTCAATCTGCGTGCCGTTTCAGGTCATGAGTGTTATTTTCTTCCAGCTCCTTAAAATAACCCCGCGGCAAGAAATGAGCTGCCCTTTCGTGTTGGTAAAGAAGACGAGCAACGAGGCGCGCGCGATGTGCCTCGCCCAGACAGCCAGACACCCGACGCCGGTCCTATGCGCCGTCGACAACGCGACGCCATTAGTTCGTCCCGGAGACGCCTGACGCGCCACTGCTCTGCAGGACACGTCCGGTGGCGGGGCGGGGCGGCTGACGGGCTCCAGTTGGCGCAGAAACTCTCCAGGGTAGAAGCGTGGAGACTCCCTCTTCAACGCAGAACATCCGTGCTGTCAGGCCATCGCTAGAGCTTCACAAATCGCATTTGATTATAATCGATATTTATCGATGAATTCGCTCGTTCACAGTCACAGACGGAGAGCACGCTCCGTACCTGCCCTTGGAATCTGCAGACACCTCTCAAGACAGTGGCACCGCTCATTCTCAGCAATCCCGGTAGTATAGACGGAGCATCCAGTGTGCGCAGTTTGCTGGTAGCTTCAAAGTGTACCTGAGAGAAACACGAGCCCTGCTACAAAGGAGACCATTCAAAATTCACCGAACTGGAAGCAACATTCTAGGGAATCGTCGATTCACTAGAATATCAGAAAATCGAGATTGCAGTCAATTGCTGTACTCTGCAGTGCAAAACTCCCTATTAGTAAATAATTATTTTTATCGCAGTTTCAATTGAGAAACTATACACAGGTTGTCTACGGTCCTCCTGTGATTGTTTCTTAATTCACTTCTCGCCCTAGAGCGTACCATGCCATTTTGAATACGTAGATTGCTACTCTCTTCCATTGGAAGTGAAATAAATAATGCGTTAAGATGTTAAGATAATAGAATCGTGACTTTTACCACAGTTTCTCACTAAAGAAGCGTCTATGAATAGAGAAATTAGTCTATCCCTCAGGCGACGAAACAGGCGTTTCCAATTTTGCTGAGAGACTTCATTTACCCAGGCCAACGAGGGCGGCGCACCCCTATAACAGGCCTGGGATCGGAATTGTTCGCTGTCCATAATGGGAGTGCCGGAACTAGCTCTCTCGGACATAGTGGTCTCGGGGCGCTGCAATACTGTCTCCAATCCCAGAAAGATGGGAACTCAGTCTTTATGTTCCGCGCGGCTCTACATATCACCTTCTACCTGTGGATACAGGGCTTCAAATCTCGGTCGAGCTAGGAGAACTTTGTAGCAAACAAGGATAAAGGTGTTCTGTCTCTAATTTATATCATGACATCACAATAAACATCGTTCGTCATATCCTCGTCATATCCAGGCATGGCTACCATGCGGGGGGGAGGCGATGACTGCATTGACCTGAGGTTCTGGTGGAAGTTGATTGTACCCGTTCAGCTGATTTTCTCCAAAATTGATACACCTCGATTGATCTGAACGAACTCGAGGGATTTGCGGTAGGAGCGGTAGCTCAGTGCATCAACTGATGTCACGGCAGCGCCTTTGACCGGGAGGCCCTAGGTTTGAGTCCTGACGGCGACAGGATTTTCGACACTAGCTTTTCAGCTAGGTCGAATTCAGTCGCTGTCTGGAGGAGAATTCTAGCGGCCGAGTGCTCTGATCGGTAGTTTTCCGTGGTTTCTTTAAACGACACCAGGCGAATGCCGGAGCAGTACCCTACCAAACGGGCCACGGACCGCGCGCGATCTGTCCTTCCTCTTCCTTATCCTGTCCTGCCCTCTCTTCTTACACGCACACACTTACACTAATATGCACTACACTACAGTCGAGAGCTTAGAGCTTGTCCCGGCTGGGGCGGTGCCCCGCTGGTGGGAGAATCCTGGTTAGGGAGAAACCCCCTAGCCGACGGTAGGTCGGCGCCATATCTCGCCATCCAGCGGGGGAAGATCACCGCCATCTCCAGAGAAAAACATGTACTACACTTACGGGACTAATAACCAAAGCAGTTGTCGCGCCCGAAAACACGCAAAAAACAGTCAATCAATCGAGGGTTTTGCGAGTTTGAAACATATTTTGATTTTTGAGGGTACTAACAAAGCCTCAACATGTTCAAATTTTCTAAAAAATAGCTTCAAAGTTTTTGATTGAACTTTGTCCTCGAATAAGTGAGCGTAAAGTATGCTTAAGAGAATGGTCTCATTTTCGTTGAAATCGTTGAAAATTGCAAGAGTTCAAATTCTTTAGTCTTCCTACAACTACAATAAAAAGTCTATTTCTTAAAGACATAGGAAATAAAGTCTTGTGTAATATTTCTAAAATATTAGTAGTGTTAGTTAGTTAATGCCTTATTTTAGATGGCGAGATTCGGGCCATCAGGCCCGCTCTTCCGTCTGACCACGTAAATTTTGCTACGCTCCTTTCACCATTTAGCAGAGAAAGGAGGTATTATCTTGGGCGCCGAAAAAGAAGATTTGAATTTAGCTCAGAGGCTTCTTTTAGGCTTGAGGATCTTTTACATGCAGTAAATGTACTACATGGAACAGCCGGCTTTACTTCCCCTCCGAAGGAAGGCGTACGAAGGATTTTTTTGCCCTTAAAAAAATTACGGCTTCGATCGCGTTTGAATTCGGAAACTTGGGTACAATAGTCCGGTACGCTAGCTGTTATACCACCGAATCCGCAAGGTTTTAGCGTAATTTCGCATAAAATATAGACAATGTTTAACTTTTTAAACAATTTTTTCTCAAACGGTTCCAAATTTTTACTTTAAATTTTATCTTCGTATGTATCAAAAGACGGTAAAAAAGTGGTGTTAATAACATTTCCGGCGCACTCTGTATTTTTAAAATTCCTAAAAGTTAACAATTTAAAGCTACAAAATTGAAGCTAGAGAATTTTTCCCTAAACAAAATCTGTTGTAAAAAAGTGTCTGTTTAAGAAAGGTCATGTACACTGTTTTTGAGAAAACGAATAGTTTTTGCCTAATTTCTGATTGAAATTAATGCATTAAACAATTTTTTCCCGATAAAACAAGGGAGGCTTAAAAGAATGGCAAAGGTCTCATTTTCGTTTATCTCTTTATATAAATTTTCGAGAATTCCGTGTCGAAAATAATTGGCGTAACAATTAGATTTGTAAGCGTCGGTTCAAATTGGTACTTCAGAACGGCAGCCTGGTGTAGCGGAAAAGCGCAGGGTGTTTGCAGAAGGCCTAGGTCATTGTACAACGTATAAAGCTCACATAACGATGAAAGAAAATTGTCAACCGAAATTTTGTAAAGCAAGACCGGTGCCATTGAATTTGCAAGAGCAAGTAAAAGAAGAATTGCAACGCTGGATACAAGAAGGAATGCTCAAACCAGTCAATACTACAGAGTGGGCCACACCATTGGTAATTATAAAGAAACCAAACAGTAAACTGAGGTTGTGTGGAGATTTTGAAGTTACATTAAATCCACAAATGTTAATAGACCACTAACCTATGCCGAAACCAGAAGAAATATTTGCGAATCTACAAGGTGAATGTTTCACGAAAATAGATTTATCGGAAGTTTATCTGCAGCTAGAAATAGATGAAGAATCGAAGAAAATTATGGTAATTAATGCAAATAACGGCTTATATCAGTTTCAAAGACTTTCGTATGGCATTGCCAGCTCGCCCGCGATATTTCAAAGGTTTCTGCAACAAATTACCGAGAAAGTACCAAATTGTGCTCACTTCCTGGATGATATTATTGTTACAGGCAAAACGGAAGAAAAACATAAGCAGAATTTGCGGACGCTGTTGCAATTGTTAAAAGACAATGGACTCAGATATAATTGGGAGAAATGTGAATTGTTTAAGACTTCTATAAATTATTTAGGTCACGTAGTAGATAAACATGGAATCCGTCCAACAAAAGAAAATATTGAAGCAATTACAAGAATGCCAGCACCTCAAGATGTGAAACAACTCAGCTCATTCTTAGGTAAAGTTGCTTATTATTCCAAATTTATTAATAGAGCAATGATCTCAGTACCACTAGACGAGTAACGGAAGAATAATGTGAAGTTTATATGGTCAACAAAGCGTGAAAATGCATTTTAGAATCTGAAACAACAGTTAATAAAAACAACAAAATTGACGCACTACGCGTCAGGTCAACCGCTACTTCTCGCGACTGACGCGTCCGAAAATGGTATTGGCGCTGTGACACTGTGACTGTTACGCCAGAAGGCATTGAAGTACTAATTGCATTTGCATCTAAAACTTTAAATGATCATTACAGATCATAACCACTTACATCATTGTTCAATCCAAGTAAAGGTATTTCGGAGAGAACGGGGAAGAAACTTAAAAAATGGGCAATTTTCCTCTTTGATTATGATTTTGAGATCATTTACAGATCAACTTCACAGCACGGCAATGCAGACGTGCTGTCGAGGCTGCCGGCGGGGCCTGACGAGTTATTCGACAAATCGGAAGAAGCCTGCGCGTACATCGACCTCGAGGATGGCGACGCCCTGTTGCGGTTGCCGCTGGACGCAAAAAAGACAGCGCAAGTAACGAGGAAAGACCGGCTGCTAACACAAGTGGTTATTTGAGTAAAGGGTGGCCAACAAGGGAACTAAATCATAGTTCAGAAGACTTAAATCAATTTTTGTTAAACAAAAACGAGTTATCAATGCAAAACAGGGTGTTAATATATAATTGTGAAGATAACGTAAGAGTGGTAATTCCAAAGAAGCTGCAAGCAGAAGTGTTAAAATTATTGCATGTTGGACATTGGGGCATTACCAGGACAAAAACGGTTGCTAGAAGATATGTGTATTGGCCGGGGATGTCAAAAGATATAGAAAATTTGATACGTAATTGTAATATATGCAGACAGAACCAGTCAAGTCCGCCGAAGCACTTTTCGAGCTGGCCGAAAGCTGAAAAACCATGGGAGCGGGTACGTATTAATTATGCTGGGCCGTTTGGGTCAATATGGATAGTGGTTACGGATGCATTTTCACAGTATCCATATGTGAGTGAGACGCGAACCGCAACAACAGAAGCAACAATTCAACTGTTAACGAAAGTTTTAGTAATAGAAGGCTTACCGCAATTGTTGATATCAGATAATGGGGCACAATTCACATCACACATATTTGAGAAATTTTGTATAGAAAATGGCATTCAACACCTTAAGACGCCTCCGTTCCACCCACAGTCAAACGGAGGAGCAGAGAGATTTGTACGCACGTTCAAAAATACCATGATTAAAGCAATGGCAGAAGGAGTTGGTAAAGATAAAGCACTACAACAACTACTTGTAACATACAGAGCAACTCCAGTAGGTTACGAAAAAAAACTCCAGCGGAACGACTTCATGGGAGGCAGCCGAGGACATTATTAGCACTACTAGTACCCGAACGCCCGAAGCAATTAGCGAATACAAGATTCAAAGTTAAAGATAACGTATATATTCGGTCGTTCAAATCCTATCGAAAGTGGATTCCAACAGTGATCCACGAGACCATAGGGCATAGCATGTATCTGGTACAATCAGAAAACGGCATCACTAGAAGACAGAGAACCAGATAACAAAAGGGTGGAACATGCATAGAATAGACGACACCCAACAGAAGAGTAATGTTCATTGTAATTTTCAGCCGGCTACAATGCGGATGATGGAACCAGCCATCACATACGAGCCAGCGGCCAAGCCGGCAGCATCATCAGACGACACATCCCGAGCGCGGGTGCGACCAGAGGCGGAGTCATTCGCCGAACCCAGCAGCCGAGACGCTTCGCCAGGTCCAGCTCTGCAGCGGAGGTCACGTCGTCATCGTAGGCACCCATATGTCCACAATAAAACGGGGAGGAATGTGGTATCCCCCAATTAGAAAAGGAGTTGGGGTTATGCTCCGCCACTCCGCTAGTGGATGGGCACCGCCCCTTCCCTTCCCTTTCACGGGCCGGGAGCGGAGCGCTCTGGTTCCGTCAATCTGCAACGCCGGCCGCCGGGCGCTCACAGCCGTGGCGTTATCAGCTGCGAGCGATAAGAGTGGACTTGGGGCTGCCGCCGGCGCCTGACCCTGCGAGCCGCCTCGGCTCGCTCTCGAGCACTGCCATTGCACGGCAAGAACGCCGTCATCCGAATTGTTTTGTTATTGTTTAAGTTTATTTCAAGTGTATTGGCTGTGGTGCCAGTAAACTGCTTATGAACATTGAGTGTGGAATTTACCCCTGGATCCTGCAAATACTACAAATGCAATGAAGATATAAGGAGTTAACTTTGTATCTTGAATTCTCCATTTCATTCCACTAATTATATTTGGCAGTTAAAATACTAACTTCCATATTAGTGTATTGTAGTGAAAGGTTTATTTAAACATCGGTTGTTATTTTTATTTTCCTTTTCTGGTTTTAACCAATTATCTTTGCTTATGCAAGGAATTCCTTGCAACTTCACCAAAGAAAGTTAATTTCGACAAGCAAGACGAAAGCATTTGGGGGCAAAGTTGCATATAAATACATACGATTTATATAGGCATATCAATTAATTTATATCAAATAAGTAATTTATGTCAAAATTGTATTTCACTAAAAATATTAATAAAACCTCTAACGATAATAGTTTATTTATAAATAAATTCAGCTGTTATATTAAACATTTATATTGGATTTTGTTTCAAGCATTGCAACATAAAGTTTTATTTTCTCGCTACCGCTTACGCAGTAGAGAGAAAGTTATGTAATGCTGCGCGAAAAAACGGCGAATTTTCGGCAGAAAAGATCTTATTAAAGGGCACAGGTAACGAAAAAGTGGATAAGTCCAGTTGATAAATTTTGTAAAAATAAAATCCTCTATGTTTTGATGGGTCCTTGATAGGGAGTATTTATGATCCATGTTTTGTGTCCATCCTTGATACCAAAAAATCGATTGACGGCAAAACGTCTGCCTGTCTATATGTGAACAACGCTAGCAATAAACCGTTCAGTCAATTTTCTCCAAAATTGATATTCCTCAATCGATCTGTCTTATGTCGTGGCCCGTTGAACTTGAAACCGATGCTTTCATTTCGGAGGGTACTTTACATAAATTGGACATTTTCAAAATTTTCAAAGAAATGTCACCAACTTTTTGGATTCATTTTTCTTGTGGATGGCGTGGACGCTTAACAGAAATTTGTAGGTTTCATGTTCGTTAAAAACCATACTTTTTCAAACTTTTAAAAAATGTTGAAATTTTTTTCGGCGTCTTCCTGAGACTTTTTTCCTTAATGAAATCTGTTCTTTGAAGATAGATTTTAAAAGAAGGTCAAGAGCAATTTGTCGATAATCTGAGTACTTTTCGCGTTTCTGGAAATGTGAAATGTCCTAGGGTCTTCATGTAAAGTACCCCTCCCCCCGAAAAAATTAAAATATCTTTCAAATTCAAGGGGCTGCGACGTCGGCCAGATTCGTGGTGAATATCACTTTTGATAAAAATCATGCCTGTGGTTTAGACGCTCTTCCGAGAAGGTTGGTTGGGAGCGGCAACTCCTAGCCGTGCACTTCTGACAAGGTGCATTCTGAAGTGACAACAAGGTCACGAACGACGACAGTGATCGTGAATGTGTCTATATTATCATGCGATCCCTTGTTGCGTTATCATGGATCACGTATACTGCAACTGCCACGTATACTACTATTTCGAACAATATTAATCCACGCCCGTCTTCCAAAACGTCTCTCAACAGCGAGCGTCAACCGTGATGAACGCTCTGCTAAAACATTACGCGAAACCCTCTTCTGAAAATCACTTTTCGTGCGTCGCCGCTCCTCAACACGTGCCCAAACCCCATAACTCTTATGCGCAGGCTTGGAGCGGGAGTGGGAGAAGCCGCTCTTGGAGGAAGACCAACGCTCGTCACCTGCCCCGCCTTCCACTCTGCGCCCGTCACTTGTCATTGCGCTATAATACCGCTCCCACCACAAACAAAGCAAACTCTATCAAAGCAAACAGACGAACTAACCCCTTTTACCCAATCCATTATCTACATAGCACCAAAACCTCAGAAAACTCACTTGTTTCAGAAACAGAATCATCCATCATCTAATTTACCGGTGCCCACCGAAGTTAAAATTGCAACTGTCTTGCAGATAGCTTGCAAAATTGCATGCTGCTAAACTGCTAGGGGCTAAACTGTTCAGACGATTTTCCCCAAAATTGATATTTCTCCAATCGATCTGACTGATGTCACGACAGCTTGATTTTGAAACCGATATTTTAATTTGGGAGTTCCTTACATGGAGCTCCTGGAACATTTTCAAAGTTTTCAAACTAATATCAGTTTGAAATGGCATCAACTTTTTTATTACATTTTGTTGCTGTAGAGATAATGGTGCAGGTCTCATTTTTGTTTAAATTTATGATTTTTTGAAAATTCCTAATGATACATTTTTTCAGCGTTTTCCTACAACTAAAATATTAAAGATAGATATTTTTCCTCAAAAAATTGTTGTTTAAAGACGGATTTTGAAACAAGATCATGTATAAATTTTCAAAAATTTAAGTAGTTTTAGCGTAATTTAACACAACGTACAGTCAATTTTTAATTTTCTTAAAAAAATTTCACAAAATCAGTTCCAAATTTTTTGATTAAAAATGCACTCGAATTGCGTAAAATTTTTTGATTAAAAATGCACTCGAATTGCGTAAAAGATGCTACAGGTCTACAATTATGAAGAAAATTATTATTCTTAATGAAATGTATTCGCCGAAGACATCTTCAAATAGTGTCATGTTCAATTTTTTGAAAATATGAATAGGTTCATGTTCATTTTTTTACTTTCTCACCCTTACGTAGGTACTTCTGAAGAAGAGAAAGTTGTGTAATGCTGTGGGGAAAAGTAGCGAATTTTTGGCAGAAAAACTCTTTTTACCGGATTCTGTTAACGAAAAAGTGGATAAATTCAATTGCTAAATGTAGAAAAAATTCTCTAACACATGCAGTTACCAGAAAAAATTTTCTTAATGAAATGTTTTCATCAAAAACCGTTTTTCATATGATCATATATCATGTTTAATTTTTCGAATTTCTCCAAGGGTGAAAATAGGGTGTACAAATAGGTGAACAGTTTCCTGAATCTGCGAATTTCATGTCCGGGGTCCCACAGGGGAGTGTTATTGGCTTGCTATTGGCAGGGGAGTGCCACTCTTTCTTGCCTTCATTTATGACTTGACGGAGAATATGACATCGCATGTCCGATTATTTGCAGATGACAGTACATTCTAACGTGGAATTAAACACGGATGTCAAACATTTACAGATTTAAGCAAAATAGAATACTGGGGAATTTCCAATAACATGAAAAGAAATTGCTCTAAAAGCCAAACCATTACGTTTTGTTGGACTCGCCGTTATCCCAGTTTATCTTGTCAATTACTCTCTGATGTAATACCTCAGGTATCTTGCTATATTTGGGAGCTCTCTTATATACAAATTTCAGCTGGGATAAGCATACAAATTACGTACTGGGAAAAGCGTGGAGAAATTTAGTTTTTTATGCGTATTCTTAAAAAAAGCAGTCCAAATGCAAAAACATTAACCTACATGTCTCTTATTCGCCCTATATTGGAATACGGTGTAGCTTGCTGAGACCCTTACACAAAGGGACAAAGACACAGTATAAATAAAATTCAAAGGCGGGCAGAAAAACTCTCATTCGGTAACAAAATACATTCGTGGGTTTGACTTAGGAACCTTTAGAAACGCATAGAAAAAGTCCAGGTCATCGATTTTCATTACATTTTGTTGTTCGATAGCCTGAAGAACGTTTAAGAGAATAGCGTTGGCCTCATGTTGGTTGAAAACCCTAATTTTTTGAAAATTGAAAACATTCAATTTTTTTCGCTGTATTCCTACAACAATTACGAAGATAAATTTGTTTTTAATAAAATGTGTTCATCAAAAACAGTTCTTCAATGTCATGATGAATTTTTCAAAAATGTGAGTGCTTTTTTGAGTAATTGGGCGTCGAACTTAGTCACCCGTTCTGGAAACTCTGTGCTTCGTGATTTTAGAATTGTTTTGTGGCAGTTCGATGCTACATAAGTTACTTATTTATTTATTTTACGTCAAAAAAACAGTTCAAACTGCGTATGACGTGCTATGGGGAAAAATTAATTGTGTGCACATTTTCAAAATTCTGTGATCCCTACACTAAGTCATATACTACTTAAATAAAAAAAAATTAAAAAACCCTCCCATGTAATAAAATATATATTCAAGGATAAATAAGCAATACATTTTGGCTCTTATCCACGTTGTCCTTCGGAATAATACTTCCTGCCACGACAACATGGAAACGATAATTTGAATAATTGTATTTACCACTGAATTCTAGAAGACGTGCACAGAAAATGAAGTTACATTTATGTCCAGAAGCAAAACAAGGGGCTATCTCAGCATTTGCTCAATGGATGAGGGAAACTGGACGAAAACCTGAACGAGATGGGGGTCATTGACCCGGAGGCTGTAGTACAATACTTGTTACAGGTTGTTTATACACATTTATACAGTCCAAATGGTAAATAATGCATTATGTATCATTGTTAAAATTAATGTTTCTTTTCTTGTGATGCTCAGTATAGTCTCTAATTGTATAGAAACAGTTATGCAGCAGAAACGATTTCACTTGGGATTTAAACTTTTCTATCGAATTTAATCGTTTAATGTCGTCTGGCAAAGTGTTGTAAAATAGTGTACATGTATTGTATGTGAATTTTTTGTATTGAGCTGTTGATACTGTCACCTGATGAATATGATTTCTACGTCGAGTGTTATAGTAATAGACATCGGCATTTTCTGAAAATATATTCCCGCCCTTAAGCAAGTCATTTTTGACAAAAACAACTGATTCGTAAATAAACAGACAAGGTAATGGTAGAATTCCTAGATTAATGAAGAGAGGCTTACATGAATCACGTGGGTGGGATTTGGTTATTATTCGTACGATTCGTTTTTGTAATCTAAAAGTCTTGGAGCTATAAGAAGTTAGAATGTGTATAATATTATTTCATATTTACTTGTTCGTTTCTTAAATTGGAGCTTTTGTTAAACGTTTACAAATTAATCTTTTAGAAATTATTCAAAACATATTTTAAATAAAAATCATTCGGTCATTTTTGGCTGTTGTAACCCATTGTTGTAACGCCGCACTGATAACAGAAGGCGATAATGACGGATGCCTTTCGTTCGCGGTAATATAAACTAATATTTTTTTATATTTGTGGAATATTACAATATCATAGTGTTACTATTACATATTTTAAATACTATTATATAATTTCGATCTATTTGCATTTGTTTGCCAACGCTTTTAGTATCGTATTATTTATTAACTTAATTACTTTACTTTCTCCCATACTGCTTACGAAGAACATCGTAAGGCTAAAAAACCCGTCCCATTTGTTCGTGTATACACTGCATACCTTATACGAATTCAATGTCAGAAATATATTTTCATTTAAAGTTTTGAATAAAATAGCTATTGCGTGAAACTATTTAATTTGCACGTGAAACTAATTTTCGCTTGAAACTATTTCATTTCCATTACTAATAGCGAGAAAGTACATGCATGTTTTAGCACCACTAGTTTTGTAAATTAGTTTCATTCATTGATTTTTTCGTTTAGCAAAAACGTCGATAATTTGTTCGTTAAAGCTATCATTTTAGCGAAGTTAATTTAGCAGACATTTCTGGATAGCCAGTGTACTGAAATTACAGATTCTGATATTTCCCATGGAATTTCTCAGGAATGTCTTTACTCTCTTTAATGTAATCATATTCCTTTCACATAATGCTGTAGATACAGGGAAAGTTATGGTGAGTTGTATCAACCGAACCGTCTCTTGATATTTTTTTCTAGACCAATTTGTCCAATAAATACTTCAGCAATAAATCTGTAAGCATGCATTTTGCATTATGAATGTATACATTTGTCAGTTCATTTCGAAGATGCTCACTCTCAAAGAATGATAGATAGATTTATTAAAGTTCGCTTTGAGCTAATGCTCGGTGGCAAACATGATTACAACTAGATATACGACAATTACAAAACTATTACGAATATTTACAAATATAATTACAATTAGAATTAGAGATTGATTTTGAGTCATCTGTTAGTTGATTTATAAGCTTTTCTAACACTTCACTCCACTTCACTGTATAAGGGACATGACCATATTATTAATAATAATAATTATTATAATAAATAATAACGATTATAAAAATATAACTAATAATAACAATAACTTAAAAGTTACATCAAAACAAGTAAATGTTAATAATTATATCAATAATAATAATAATAACAATAGTAATAATAATAATGATAAAAGTCTCAGTATGATGATCTACATAGAATTAAGTATATTTTTAAATTTCACTACATTAGAAGGAAGAGTCTGTAGTGCTTTTGCAGGTAGTTTGTTCCAATCTAAAATAGTGCGATTCACAAAGGACAACTTGCCTACATCAGTTCTTTGCTTTCTACATCGTATTTTCCAGGAATGGTCTCCTCTGCTTTTATAATCAGGTTTCTGTAATCTTTTTCTGAGGTCTGCCCATGCTGAGTCCCCTTTGTATATCTTGTACATTACGCATAAACGCGCCCGTTCCCGTCTCTTAGATAAGGGTTCCCATTCATCTCGTCCATCAACGCGTCCATGATTTACAAACTTTCCGGCCCGTTTTTGAATTTTATCTAACGCCTCGATTTGCCCTTTTCTGTACGGGTCCCAGCAGGCCGCTCCGTACTCTAAAATAGGACGAACGAGTGTAGAATATGCCAAGGATCGGGCATTCGAACTACTGTTTTTTAGAATGCGCATTACGAAGTACAGCGCCTTCCACGATTTTTTCGCCATATTGTTAATTTGGTCCGACCAACCCAAGTCGCTACGCAGGACCAAACCCAAATACTTACAGTTTTTTACACGCGGTATATCGTTAGTTCCTAACTTGTAATTCGAGTGTACATTCGAGCGAGATTTGGTAAAACAAATGAATTTACTCTTTTCCGGATTTAATTCCATCTTATTTCTGCACGCCCAGTTCCATAAACAGTTAAGATCGTTCTGTAAGATATTTTCATCCGAAGACGCGCCAATACTCCTATAAATTATGCAGTCATCGGCGAAAAGTCTAACTTTCGATTTTATTCCAGTTGCAATATCATTAATAAACGCTAAGAATAGCAATGGCCCTAACACACTCCCCTGGGTGACCCCAGAGGTTACATCGGCTTTCGATGAGTGTTTATCACCTATTCTGACTGCTTGAGTTCGGCCCGTAAGAAAATCTTTTATCCACAAGATTATTCGATGATCTAATCCAGTTCTTGAATTAAAAGACCATGTGGAACCAGATCAAATGCTTTAGAAAAGTCGTCTAATGAATCTGCTATGTCCTGACATAAAGAAATAGTCTGGCTGTCGCACGAATAGCTAGGACGTAAACCGTGTTGATTTTGAAAAAGCCAGTCAGTTTTATTCCAAACTCGTCTAATATATTCCGCAATCATGTGTTCCATCTGCTTGCATACAACTGATGTCAAACTTATAGGCCTGTAATTATTGACAATCCTTTTGTCCCCTCCCTTGTGAATCGGCACTACAATTGCCTCTTTCCAATTTTGAGGAATCGTATTATTATTTATAGTGACGTCCATTAACCGAGCAAGGTAAGGAATCATGGCTTCCCCTCCCAATTTCAATATTTCTCCTGGTATTCCGTCAGGACCTACAGATTTATTTCTCCTAATTTTTGCGATCCTTTTTCTAATAATTCCTGCATCGACTCTAAAGGTTTCTATTACGGGTGTTGTTTCATTTACTGTTATCTGATTCTTCGGCTTGAAAACCGATGCGTAATGCCTATTTAAACAAGCCACCTTTTCACTGTCATTTGTAATTAACGAACCGTCAGCTCCGCAGATCGCTGGAATACTATCTTTGTTCCCTTTCTTATGTCTTACATACTTGAAGAAATTTTGCCAACAGTTCAATCGATCGTTTAGAATTGATTTCAGATAATTTTCTTGGGTATGTAACTTTAATGCTAGTAAGTCTTCAGATAATTGTAGAAAATTATTTTTCTGTTCCTTGTTTACATTACGTTTACTATACGCTTTCCTAACCTTCCTTTTCAGTCGCCTCACTTCTTTGTTGAAATACACCGGATCCGAATGGCACCGTAGATTCTTAGTAGGCACGCATTTTGCTAAGCATTCTAAAATTATGTTCTTAAAGTTTGACCATATCTGTTCTACTGTACATCCGCTAGAAGCCCAAGTTGAATATTTGCTTTTCAAATATAATTGCATGTTTGTAACGTCTGTTCTATAAAACTGAAAAATTTTTCTTTCTTTTACGAGATCATTTCGCTTACCATCTCTGCACATTTTTAGAAGGACTCCTTTGTGGTCGCTAATGCCAGGAATTATTTCGCAGGAAAGAAGTTTGTCCACCGGTCTAATAAGGAAAACGTCCAGTAAAGCATTATCGCGTGTCGGTTTAGTCACTACCTGCGTTAAGCCGTTGTCCCAAACCAACTCGTTAACGAGGCGTTGGGCGGCGCCTTCAGCCCCCACATCCCCCTCCCAGGTAGCGTGCGGTAAATTTAAGTCTCCTCCGATAATGACGTTTTTCCCACTTTTCCTGATTACGCGGTTTCGCTCTACAAGTCTTTGTAACGGTTCATGTCCATCTTTCTGTGACCTATTCGCGCCTATAATTTCCCATTGGTTTTTTGAATTTTTATCTCGAATGTGTACACCGTGTCGCCGTCCGTCGCCGCTGCGTCGCCGTCCCCCGCCGCCGTCACCGCGTCGCCGTCCGTCGCCGCTGCGTCGCCGTCCCTCGCCGCCGTCACCGCGTCTCGGCAGGTCGCAGCTTCGTCGCCGTCACTCGCCGCACTGCAGTCCACCGTCAAAATTCCCACACAAACCATTTCATGGGATTCGATATCCCTTGCCGCCACCGCCATGCGGTCTCACGAGCTTGTCGCGGAAAGTTTCGGGCCTCCTACGCGCGAGAAGAGTCCACCCAGCTTTTTGGACCCCGAACGATTTAGATGCAATGGATATTATTTTATTGGGAAAGAAAACTTCTGAACGAAAGGACGCTTTGTAGGCGGAAAACCGATTTTCGTCAGGAAATTTAATAAAATAAAAGTTTTCAAACTCCTGAAACCTACATTCCATCTGACTCACTACTGTATCGATAATTTTAACTTTGTGTCTTTCAAATAACTCTGCTCCTGAAAGTTCATTCATGGTCGTCTGCTTTAATTCAGATGTCAGTAGTCTCTTCATATCTAACACGGCATATTACTAAGTATCTCTACTATTTCTATCTCTACGGCATATTACTTGCCTCATGATTCTGTATTGTTGAGCGAAAACTGCATTTCGATATCGTGAACCATTTAGAAGTTATGAGAGTGTATCTCTTCAGTCAGTGGGACATTCTCTGTAACATTAAATATTTAGATTTATTAATTGTTTCATGAGGAAAACGCGAACAAAAATCTCACTACCGGCACACAAACATCTCACTCTTTCCCACAACGTTGGGTTATAAGGTGAATTTTACCTGGCCGGGGCGTGGACGTGCAATGCGGTACAAGTGAGTGCATGCTCAGAGAATAGTCTCTCCGCCCAGTGATTGCGAGAGAGAAGGAGACAGCGCGCAGGCCGGTGTCTGTCCACTGGCAGGTCCCCTCTTAGTTGCGGGTCCTGCTAACACCCTAGCGCATAAGAAGAGGACGAGGGGTCGAAAACATTTAACGATTCAATAAGTATACTACGTATACTTATTGTATACTACGTATACAATACGTAAGTATACTACGTATACTTACGTATACGACTAAAACTATTTCAAAACATTTAACGTCTTTAACGATTCAATAAGAAAATATTGAAAAAATGGGGCACACAACGACAGATTTTGAAAAATAAATTGAATATTCTAAGCCTCCCAGATTACCCTTCAGCTTCGACACTCGAAACAGTTTACCCTCGACAGTCTTTGAAACCATTCGTCGCACTGTAAAAATGTTTTGAAATAGTTTAGATCGAATTTAACCTAGTTTAGATTAACAATATTATCTAGTTTCTTTTGAGGAGAATCAAATTACCTACTGAGGGAAAATGCTACACTCCCTTTACGGCATAACATGAGTCGTTACGAGGTGATTTTTTCACATTGACCTTAGTATATTAATGGAACAAAGATTTAAAAAAGAGATTTTAATAAGGATTCTATATAAGACGACTTCCTATATCGAAAACTGAACAACCCAGACAACTGTATTGTTTAACATTTATTTTTAATATAAAAGCTCATGGCACAATTTGACGTTTTTTACATAAATACCCGTCGAAGGCTGACACACGATGTCTCACGATTGTTATAACTGGAGGAAGTGGGATCGAAATTGAGACGATTAGAAATTAAAATTTCATTATATCATGATTGTTGAAACATTTGCATATATCAGAAATAATTATTGTTTTTATATATATATATATATATATATATATATATATATATATATATATATATATATATATATATATATATATATATATATTGTAACCGCTTGTCGCCGGTCACATTTATAACCAACGGAAAATGGAAGCAATAATACCCGACATTAGGCCCTACACGTAGTTTCTACAGTGGCGAAGAGATGGCGTAAGTCAGAGAAGGATTTCTGAACGCACTCAGACCGCAGCCAATCAGGAAATTTTCGTGGAAATTCCGACGTGGCGTGAACTTGCGTCAAAAGAGCTCGCTCTCTTTCTTGTTCGAGACGTCAAGGAGAATGGTTGCCTACGAGTACGCCACATAGTCGACGAGGGACACGCGAAGATTGCGGAACACAAAAGCTTTAATAAAAGGTAATTGACTGAGCACTTTTCATGGATTTACGTACTGTGAATATCGTGAGATTACATGGAATTAGTAAATGAATATTAAACAAGAATGCAATGAATGAAAGAACGACGGCGGTAATAGATCGAAATGAATCTGTAAAACCAGGTTGCTGCATTCTTGTTGCTAGAAAAGAGGACTATTGTAACATAGGACATGTTTCTTCTTTGTTACAGCTTTCATATTTTTCATATTTTTCATATTTTTCATATTTTTCATATTTTTCATATTTTTCATATTTTTCATATTTTTCATATTTTTCATATTTTTCATATTTTTCATATTTTTTATATTTTTCATATTTTTCATATTTTTCATATTTTTCATATTTTTCATATTTTTCATATTTTTCATATTTTTCATATTTTTCGTATTTTTCATATTTTTCATATTTTTCATATTTTTCATATATTTCATATATTTCATACTTTATATATATTCTTTATTCTTATTTTTGGGAATTTCACTTTGGAAATCCTATGATGGAATTTTGAGAGTTATGAGAAAGACGAATTATCCAACAATTAGTTTGACTTTTGCCATTACGAAGTCATAACTTGGAGTTTCGGACTCGCATTCTGATGCGACCATCGCCTCTGCGAAAGCTGTGGTGAATTTTCGCCGAACGACTGGGAGACGGTGTTCGGAATACTTCAGTTTTGGTGCGACAGGCAACGCAGGGACCTTGCAGAAGAACGACGACCTTGAGGCGCGAGGGTCGCGCGACGGGCCAGCTACACAGCGCGGGACCAACTTGAGGAATTCGCCGGTTGTGAGTCACAGAAAGAACACTCATTAGATTTCAGTCTGGAAAAAACTTGTGAGATAGGATTATCATTATACTAGCCAAAACGTTGTAATGTGAGCTTCCCTCAAAAACAGACGTTGATCGGGCAAGTTTCTTAGAACATTGGTCTTGCTAGCCAGTGGTTTTATTTCTTTTCGACAGTCGTAACAAGAATCAGATTAAAGTAATTCTTTATGTTTATGATAGAAGTTGTTTTGTACAGAATTATTTATTTAGAGTCATATTTTAATGATTCAAATCATTTAAGAGACGTTATGAAACAAAATTTTGTGTTGAAAGGCTATGTAGAAGCCGAAGGTCAAATGTGACTATTGAGTGTAACGTAATTAGTGATTTAAAAGGTAGTAGTGAATTTCGAGTATTGTGTGTATGTATTTTTCTTTTACAGGATGAATATTTGTACTATGATTTGTGTGTCTCATGTGTGATATTCTTTGTGAAGTGTAAATATGTATCCATTGCTTGTTTTCTTGTAAACAGGGATCTGAGTTATTATTACTTTAGTGAAAAACTGCAGTTTAGGTAGGGAATTAGCTACCATGATTTTACGAAAAATGAGAACATAGGAGGATCTGTGAATTTCATTTGTACAGTGATTTTCATTCAATAGAATATATGTTATTTGTCATTTAAAACTGAAAAATTGTGTTGGCTTGTTAATTGATCAGTAGTTTAACAAAGACGAACTCACTACCAATAGGAAAGTTTATCCGTAAATTGAGATATTCCCAGGGATGCGTGACGGTGTAATCACACGTCGCGAAGTAGGCAAATGACAGACCTACTTTTGTAACAATCAATAGAATACATGTAGTTACATTGATTTAAACGAAAAATGTAAAATTTGTTACTATATATATATATATATATATATATATATATATATATATATATATATATATATAACCGTAACTATTGTAAATATTTACGAATGCATTATTGGTAGGTGTATTCCTCCAATACGGTTACGAATTTTCTATTTTAAAATGACCAAATGCAGTATAGTTTTTATTAACATATGCAGCAACACGACCAATAATCTCGTTTAGTGGAAATTAATTATTTACATTTGAATTATGCTAAGTGTGAATTAAAAGAAATTTTGAGTTTTAAAAACTTCAACATTTATTAAGTACATAATATAAAAAGAATCGATTCCATTTTGTGAAACAGATAATGCCATTACCGACGTTTACATTTTATGGATTGTGAAAGACAATTTAATTCTGTTTCAGTGTTCATTTTTAATGGGCGTTAAATACGTACTATAACAATAGATTTATTTTTCCCCGTAATAAGATTATTGGACAACAATATTTTACACTTAAAACAGTGCATTAAAAAAAATTGAAACCTTAGAAATTACAGAAAAGTATCTTGAACACAAACTACTAAAAATATGATCACTCTTTCTTGATAAGTCCAGTCACCTAAGACAAAGCAATAACAGAATCTCCTTTCTTCGGAATTGTTTCTTTTTTCTTGTCCTCCGTCAGCAATCTGAAAATGTTTCAATTTTCTCCACCGCCGACTGCGACATACGATATCTTTCATCTGAAAACGACCAGTTTCATTCGTCGGAGGCTGCAAAAGCTGGCCGCGGAAATAACGCTAGGGAAGAACAGATTGACGTCATAGAAAATTTTCACTTACTTATTGATGCGCGTAATTTGCCAAATGACTGTAAGAATAAGCACTGCACGCTGTGAGACCACTGCCGCCGCCACATGCAATTTTACGCGGAGATCAATATTTCTTCCATGCCAGACATCCTTTCAACAAATGCACACTTTGAGTATACAAACTTAATACCAAATTAAAATAAATTTTCAAACATTATGCATTCAATATTTCCATAAAAAAGTAACCAATTTTTTACTTTCTCGTATACGTACGAGTCTCGTATATGTTGTATAGAGAAAGTTATGTAATGCTGTGCGAAAAAACGGCGGATTTTAGGCGGAAAAAAAATCTTTGCCGGGCTCTGGTGACAAAAAAGTATATAAAACCATTTGCTTAATTAAAAGAAAAAAATCCTCTAACACGTGTAGCCAGAATCTCTTTTTTGTGGTTTCATGATGCCGGAAAACCAATTGAAAGCAAAACGTCCGTCAGTCCGTCAGTCCGTCTGTCTGTCCGTCCGTCTTTGAACACTGCTAGCGCTTAAATGATCTTTTCCAAATTAAAGAATCCCTCGTCGATCTGACTCTAGTTGAAACTTTGCAATTTTGAAAAACATTCTTTAAAATTTGGGGGTGCTTTATATGAAGCTCTTCGGACATTTTCAAAATTTTCTCAAAAACAGCTCCAAATTTTTTCTTTAAATTTTTTGTAAGAATAGAGTAAAATACTCTTATAAAGGTGGCGTAGGTCCGATTTTCACAGTTAACTCTAAATTTTCGAAAATTGCAAAAGTTTGAATTTTTTTCGATATCTTCCTACAACAAAAAGATTGAAGACCAATTTTTCCTTCAAATGGAATTTGCTACCCTTAAATATTTCTTTCATTAAGGTCACACACACTTTTTTGAAAACTTAAGTAGTTTTTGTGCAATAGAGCGTGCAATATTTGGAATTTAAAAAAATTACAAAACAAGATATTTTCAAAAACGGCTCCAAAATTTTTCTTTAAATTTTTGGTGGGGTTGTCCACCCAACCCTATCCGATGACGTAAACGACATATTGCTCTATTCTTTTGTTTTTTCAAAAATTACAAAAATGTAATTTATTTGACTTGTCTCTCCCGTCGGTAATACTTACTTTAGAGGCGATTTCTTTACAGTATTATATTTATGAGTACATGTGCGTTAAATAATGCCATATAAAGTTTCTCAAAAACAACACCAGTTTTTTATAAAAATGAACTCAATATCCCACATTTCCAGGAACGCTCAAACGCCATTTTCTCAAAAATGGCTCCAAATTTTTTCTTCGAAGTTTTCCAAAGGATAGTGGTAATTGATGTGATGTTTGATATGACGTAAAGTTCATTTTCATGTACACAAATGTAATTTTTTTAATATCTCTCACACCGTTAATATGAACATTTCCATCGATTTGTATACATTTTTATATTTGTAAGTAAAAGTGCTTCAAATGACTTCAAATGAAGTTTTTCGAAAACTCAGAAGATTCCTGTGAAAAAGAGCTTCAATTTTTGCATTTACAGTAATGCTTAATCGCCATTTTCTTCAAAATGGCTACAGAATTTTCAATGAAACTTTCTAATTAGGACGAGGTTTTACTGTTCTTTAATATTCTTAAAGTAATATTTCGGTTCTACTATTAAGAAACCGAAAAGTTGAGAAAATGTCAAAAAAAAAAAGAAACAAAACTTTTGGCGACGATAGATGGCAGCTGACCAGGGAATTGAGCAAGACCTTAAATCTAGTTCACACCAAGGAAATTAGAAAAAATATCTACGAGGAAGTCTGTGCCATTCTGTAGCACCTCTAGTTTGTACCTTGTAGGTGCATTTACACAGCGACATTTAGACGAAGACCGAAAATTGGATTCTCCCTAGTCCTCCAAGGGCATCTGCTCTGCTCTGTCAGTTTGTGGCAGCAGTGGGAAGCAGGGGGAACGACCCGGCGCTTGCTAAGTTTACGCGAGGCCAGTCGGATGGATCGTCCCTCCCAAATCGTCTACATGCTTCCTGGCTTGCAACTAGACGTCGGAGAGCATTCGACGGACCTTCTTTGATTTCAAAATGATCTCATGCGTTGATATTGCTGCAATATCTTGAATACCGTTAATTGGAAAACAATCCTAACGTATAAAAGTATTTGAGAATTATGTGAGAGTTGTGCAACGTAAGCATTAGCCGCCACTTGTAGACGCAGAGCTGTGAAAATAAAAATTGAGATAGGCCAGAGGGCCAAACGAAGATAAAATATGGACAATTAAGAGGCAAGCTGAGGTGTCCTACAAAGGAGACAGGATATAAAGGCGAAGAAAAAGCAACACCAGTGCAAAAGTATGAAATAAGTAGTTACAAGAGAGCTCACATGAAAAAATCATTTTTTAATTCAGTAAAGAAATATTTTTAGAAAATCGACTTAACATTATTTATTTCATTATTTTATTGGTTACAAGTTAATATTTCGAAGACGTCCTGTGAACTTATGGAATAAAACATTTTCCCTTTGGTCGCCAAATGGACGGCTCTACTCAGAATTAATTCGCTTATTGCGAAATGATAATTTTTTAGATGTTCAATTGACTTGGTCACCGACGTGCGGACCTTGTAGAGATGCTGAAGGAGAAATCATTTATGACGTGAGCAGCGAGTAAAAGAGAAACCGAAGAGGAAGACAACAGGAATCAGAAATGTCTGAGTGCTGAATTCGTAAAGACAGCTACGACCAAAGGAACTTGAGCATTTAATTACATTAAGGTTCTAGTACGTAAGCTAGTGCGAGAGATTAAGCAAAAATGATCTACGGGTATTACTTCAACCCGGTAGCCATAGGTAGCAAGCTGGAGCACAAACCCCTGCAGGTCTTCCCCCAACTCCCTCAACACAAGAGAACAGTGGATCAGCGTGAAGCAGAACGCTGAGAACGGCGGGAAAGGGAAGGGTGGGGGCGGAAGGGCGGGGAGAGTAAGGACGAGAAGTGTAAGGGCGGGGAGATCGGCGATTGATTGGCGAGGAGAGGAATGGCGGGGCGGAAGGAAGGGGGAAAGGTTGGGTAGAAGGGCGGGGAGAGTAAGGAAGAAAAATGTAAGGGCGGGGAGAAGGAGGGTGGGGGGGAGGGGGGACAATGGGGAGAGTGGGGGTGTGAGGTGGGGGGTCGTGGCGGCGAGGTAATGGCAAAATGAAACGAAACGGGATTGGAAAGGGCGGGGAGGGGGGTGGCGAGGGGGCGCTGGCCACTGGCGATCGGGTTCCCACAATCTCCGCGCCGAAAGCCACACCACGGTCCTTTTTAATAAAGCCGCGCGCGTAACGAAACCTGCAACTCGTCCGCCAGAGGCAGCGGCCCCCTCCCCTCCACCCGCGCAGGCGGACGGGTCACGTGGCAACCGCACTTCGCCACCTTCAGACGTTAGTGTTGCTCAAATCAGATTTGGTGTATACCGTAGGAGAGTTCAAGATTTTGGAAAATGGTGTGCCCAAGTTTTAAGAAATAAATCATGCGGTATGAATATCATTGCCATTAAATAATTAAACAATACGCTGCTTTGCGTACAAATTAAACCAATTAACAAGACTCAACTTTTTTACTGAACCGAATTGAAATTGATGAAACATTATATTACGTTTAATAAAATTCATTAATTGTTTGGTAGAAAAAATGTGTAGTTGGCCGTTCGTGGAGCGATCGCAGTCTCCCTCCGACCAGCCACCCACTCCATGCGCCCCCAGCGCCTCGACCTGAGTGAGGCTGTGAAGCTCAGGAGCGGGGGGGGGGCGTTCACAATCCTTCACCAAGAACTGTGCCCCTGCGGGGGATATGGAGTATAAAAACCACAGAACACTAAAGGATAGAAGTGTACCCTCAATGTTAAATGACGGAAACGAAAGTCGCTTGCAGCGCTCCAAGTGGCCTGGCAAAGAACTTCATAAACCGCCCGCCTTCCGAAGCTATCCTAGCACAGCGTATGAAATTAATTTAACTCATACTCATCGTGAAAATTACTTAATATTAAGACGCTATATTCTACTGTAATCTATATATTTAAAAAAATAAGGTATTCTGCCATGGCTTCGTTTAGAGCTTCTACTGAACCGATTGTAGTATTTTTTCCTTTAAATGAAAGAATGTGATCCCTAGATGTGTTATCAGATATTGTTTGTGTTGATTCACCAACATTTACGGTGTAAATTAATTAATTAAATCATTCTTATCCACGCCACGCTTATCAATAGTCAATTGTTTTCTTCCAAAGAGTGGCTGTTTCAAAATAGATTATATGAAACGATAGATTCGAGTCCACGCTACTTCATGGTGGCGCTGCTTGATGTTTTGTTTTGATTGTTGAGATTTGTTTACAATTCGTCAAGGTTTTGTTTCAGTGTAATAATTGCATTGTGGCTTTGACAGTTTGCATGTATTTGCTTTTGTGGTGCATTTTGTAGAGAACATTCTGACAGTGGGTTTTGCTCGGTTGTACTAAAGTAGTGAAGTTGTTCACAGGTTATGTCGAATTCCGAATCGTTGCCCACGCGCCCCAAAAGACTCAAACTTACATGGAAAGAGAAAGTCAGCGTAGGTGTCGTGATAGTGAGGTTATTTCATTTCTTGTTGGGTCGTTGTCTATGAAATGTCAGTTTTGTTCTGCTTTGTACTTCCCATGCGAGAGAAATTCTGTAAACGAGTTAACTCTTTGTTGCTTAAATGGGAAAATAAGTTACGAGCATATGTTTGTAGGAGATATGACACATCAAAGAACTTTAGAAATAAATTACGTCAGTATAATAGTGCGCTTTCTTTTGTGTCATTTGGTGTATTATTGCAATATGTGAGTCATATTGCGTTGCCACCTGGTCATGGGCCGTAAGTGTTTTAAATTTTGGGAACTCCACATCACAGAATATCTTCGCTGTACCCTGAAGATCCAAACCATGCAACATATTGTGAATATTAGTCTGGGCACAGTATTTTACATTTATCTCAGATCTCACCGTCAAATTTTGACGGGTTCTCACTAGTTGTACTAAAATTTAATAGATTATCAATTTTCGTATTGTACTTGAGTAAGATCATAACTGAGGGAAGTCATCTAATAATATGGTAATGGAAGAAACAAAAGAATAAAAAGGAATAAACAAAGAAATACATAAACAAATCAATCATTGCCTTTATTTTACAATTTATATTAAGGCATTATATTCAAGGCAGACTACAACAATTTAAATTTTTTCACTGTCTTTTCATGACCTTTTGTAGTTTTTCTTTTATTTCGTATTTTCTGTTTTTCATCTATTACATATTTGTATATTAAAAAACGTACACTTTTTTTAAAATAAGTTCTTCAGATAAGTGTACTTTACAGAACAACATATCATCAGGCGATTTGAAGTTAGAGCAAAACTTTTTCTCCAAATTATTTAAATGACCATTTTTTTCCAAAAAGGTATACAAATGTTCATGAACATCCTTTAAAAACATCATTACATTATCACTAGCATAAACCAAATGTGATTTCATGAGGTCATTTTCTTTAAAACTGGTAAACAAATGATCTTCTGCAATATTACATGATAATACATTTGTTTTGCACTCCTCACAATCACTGTCAGCTCTTACTCCTAATTTTCTCAAAACATAACCAGCTACATAGGCCAAAGCTTGTTTGTCATGAAAAACATCATCAAAACTATTATCTGATAAGCAAGAGTACACATTAATAGAATCATCATCATCATCATCATCATCATCCTCTACATTTTCTGTTTCCAATATACTAGTCCACTGTAAAAATTGTTTCAAATTATTTATGGGAGTGCAGTTATCATTTTCACAATTACCTAACGAACTGGCTGGTAAAGACAAGACCAGCAATTCGAAGTGAAGAAAACTCGTAACTATTGCGAGTGCGACCGCTAAAACACAATAACTTGTGCGAAAAGACACAAGCCACGCATAAAACGCGAAACACACAAGCCACACAGATGAACGCACAGAACATTAAAGAACAGCATGAACGTAACCAACGGCAATAAGTTTCACTCGTCCGCCATGTGGAAATCGCGTGCATGCTGGATATGACGTACAAAAACAATTGAAAACCACTAACCAATCATTGCTTGATATTCCTTCAACTAGCGCTCCAAGTGGCCTGGCATTGTGTTGCCGGTTTCCCAATCTCATCTTCACCCCTATGATAAAAACTGTGTTACTATTTGAACTGGTATGTAAAATTTAAGGTTGAAACGGTTCATAATCGCCTGGTGTACAGAATTGCGCGGGCAACATGGGGACTGATGATATGGAAGCTAGCTTTGCAATAATACAATATTGTGATAAGTCAAAAACGGTTCAACACACCCAGAATGCTGGTGACTTGAGTAGAATGTTTTGTTAGTAACCTACACCTCACTGTTGAGACGGATGGTCACATTTCTGGAGGGACCTGAATGAATAGAATCATGTGAAAAATACAACGATTCATGTGAAAAACTGTGGAAGTGTGACTGACCATAATCTTTGCTGTCCTTGTGATAATGTGAGGAAATAATTAAGTTACAATGTAAGTACAAATTGATTGATTGATTAGTGATGCCGGGCGTGTCAACTACTGAGGTCATTAGTCCCGTAAGTGTACTGCTTATTTTTCATCAGGAGGTGGCGGTGATCTTCCCCCTCTGAATGGTGAGATCCGGTGCAAATAGCTGGGTTTTCCCTAACCAGGTGTCTCCCACCACCGGGGCACCGCCGCAGCCAAGTTCTAAGTCCTTTTGTGGGAACAAGTTCTTGACGTGTATTAAATTGTGAAAAATAATTTAAATTCAGTGTAATAAGCAAATAGTAGTTTTGTATAAATTGTAATGCTACACACATTTAAATATAGAAATAAGACATGCAACTAAACAGTATACACATGTTTTAGGAAAACGAAAATTCTTTCTTATTATAACACTCATTTGTATACTTTTCACAGATAGAATATTGAGAAGTACACCATCAATCAGATGATTTGTTCTGGTAATAATAGATCTTATACATAATTGACGTGTAATGACAGAAATTTCTAATGTATGGTATGGGAAATTAAGTTAATTTTAATGAGAGATCAATTTTGCGATGAAAATGTTTTTTTAATGCATATATTCCAAATCCATATACTTGCTTAAATTAATTAACGTTGTTTCCATTTCCATTGAAGGCAAGTACATAACATCCCTCACGCGCCTATGTTTTGAAATGACCCTCAGAGAGTTCACTTGCTCGAGTCACCTTGTTATTGAATCGAACTCTTGAAATGTTCTGTTCTTACAGTAGTTCCCGGAACTTGTAAATTCCAACAGGCCATCTCAAACTTACAGTAGTCTCACCCTACTTTCAAACATTAGTAGACACCGCGGACTGTGAGACCGCACGTAAAGTTTTAAACAAACTTTATTCTCGTGCATGAGCATGTGTTAATCTGTCCAAGTTTTTTTTGTGTCGGAGGAGTTGTGATTCGTAGGGAGATAATAGTGTAGTGGGCGTGGTAACAACACTCTGAACCTAAGGGAGTTCGTTTCCTAGCGTGGACAAAACTTTTGGGGATTGGAAACCCTTCTGCGGGCTGCATGAAGTATTATAATATTGCGATTACCAAATAGTGCATCCTGTTATCACTATTAGTTTTAATTCAATTTGTTTCATTGTGTTTGCATTTTAATCAGTTTTCTGTTTCTTATATAATTTTGTTAATGTATTTTAGGAGTGGCGTTTAACTGATACCAAAGTTATTCTTGATTTGAGCTAGATTGCTGTTTCCAAGTACTCGCGGTTCAAGTCACATCTTATTGCGATCGGAGAGCTGAAGAACACCTGCATTAAGAGTGAACTGACAATATGCCAAGCTTCAGAGAAAAATTGCCAGAATCTCGAAGGGAATATTGATGACTAAAATAAAAGATTGTAAAATGTCGCGATCGTAATACTTGTGACTGTCAATGAAATAATATCCTAGCAAGGGCGGCCAGTTTTGCTGGCATAGGCATTCATGTTCCTATTTATGCCTTGCGGGCGCTGCCACTCAAAATCGTCGCTGCAGCGGGCAACGAAGGAAATTTGAGCGCGGAAACATTTCTGGGAGATAGGTAACTGAATTACAAAATGGAATAATGTTTTCATGAGGTTTCTATTAAATAAAACATAATAACTGTTGTAAAAGCGCTTATTAATTGGAAAATAGAAAAAATCGTAATGAATAGAATTATACAGAGTCCCACCAACTGTGGGCCACCTCATAACTTTTAAACGGTTCCCGATATCGAAATACAATTTTCCCGTAATACTGGGAATCATGGGTGAAGTAATGTTCGGTAGAGATATAATTCGAAATATTTTTAGTTTTCGAGATATTTAAATATCTTTGATTTTTTAAATGGAACCTTGTATTTTTTCACTAGCGATAGATAATCATAAATAGACGAATGCATTGATGTAACATACGTTAATGTTTTGATAGTATTTTGAGTATAAAATTATACTTTCACACATGTGTTTTTAAACTAAATATACGAGATTTCCTCTTAGCAACCATTGCAATTGTCGCATTTGGGGAAGGTTGCCTTCGCGGCGCTGGCACTTTTGCGAGAACAGGGGAAAGGTCGCGAAGGACACTTTCTCCAAAAGCAACAGTGTCGACGGCTGCTAGAGGAAAATTGGCATGCTTAATTTCAAATCTCAAGTCTCATAATATCAATATATAAAAACGGGTTTGTACGTTTATATTATTATCCGTTTTTTAGATGTTTTAGAATACAATTCTAATGTGATTAGAATTATCAGAAAAAAAATTGTAAATAATATTTTATCGTATTAAAGAAATTGAAAAAAATGGTGTCTTCGCACAAGAATTAGTACTATTTACTAATTTAAAAAAATTCATTGAAAAGGAGAATTAGTTCACGACAAATGCGTGAACTATTTTTTTATTTAATCTCAAAATATCAAAAAATACTAATACAGCCTTAGCAATCCATTTGAATTCATGTAATTCCGCAGTAGTTACAAAGTTAATTGAGAATGAACTTAAGTAAATTAAATAATTTAAATTAATTAAATTAAGTTAAAAATTTAAGACTATTGAAATATTTTATTGAAATTTGTCAAGAAAATGATTCAGTCTATCAGAATGGAGATGCGGAGGTACGCTTTCTCTAATTGTAAATTGGGAGTCAGAAAATAAACGGACGCTTTCTCTAATTGTAAATTGGAAGTCAGAAAATAAACGGACGCTTCCTATATTGTAAATATAGGATACAGTACTGCACTGGGAGAGTAAAGTTATAAATTATGTGTGATATTTCTGAGTTAGTATACGTTGCAACTCTATATTTCAGAGCTGTTTCAAATAATAACTGAAATAGTATAAATACCAGGTGCCTCACAAAGTATGGACAATCCTTATAACTTTAAACTGTGTACGATATCGAAATGCAGTTTTCGCCCAACAACACTGAAGCATGGGACAAGAAAAGTGTCAAAGATATTGTTAGTAACATGTTTATTTTTGGACAAATTCAATCATCCTTCATTCTTTAATTAGAAGATTATAGTTTTTCACCTGAAATGAATAGAGCATGGAAGAGAGTAATAAAATAATTTTTCATTTTTACAGTGGGTGTAAAAAGTCCTTGTAAACTCAAGACCGGACTTCAAGATCAAAGGCCCCTAGTCAATCAACAGATTAGAGCCCCTCCTATGTAGTAATAAACCAAGAACAAAAATAGCCAAATATTTATATTTGAACAAATTATAATACTAAAATAGCTAGGACAGTTTGGTTAGCTGGGCCAGATATGCCTTTTATTTTTTTGCATTAGTTTATCTTAGATTAGCCAAACTTATTACATAATAATATGAAGTTAATATAATAAACAGTAATACATTATTAATTTTCAAATTTTACAAATTTCGTGGGATGCAGAAACGTAGGTGACGAAAAAATGATCCACTTGACTGCAGTATGGGGTTAACTGAAGTGAATTATTAAGGTTATGTTGAACGCAGTTCTACGAGTATATCATAAATAGGTGACATATTTTAATGAAATATCATTTTTAAATTCTTGTATACGTAC
>BLKR01007368.1:0-38788 GCA_011170035.1 Teleogryllus occipitalis | reverse complement strand
AGAATGTGAAGAATGTGAAGAATGTGAAGAATGTGAAGAATGTGAAGAATGTGAAGAATGTGAAGAATGTGAAGAATGTGAAGAATGTGAAGAATGTGAAGAATGTGAAGAATGTGAGGAATGTGAAGAATGTGAGGACGGAGTTGGGCAAGAGAAACAGCGAAGGGACGTGTCACGCCACGCCAGGAGGTTGTTGGGGGGGCAGGAAAGGACATAGTGGGAATTCCTTTTTCTGTTTAATTAATTAATAATAATAATAATAATAATAATGAAAATAATAATAATAATAATAATAATAATAATAATAATAATAATAATAATAATAATAATAATAATAATAATAATAATAAAACGTTCAACGGAGGAGACTTAAAATAGCGTAGTATGAACTGGGGGCAGAGCGCGGGTGTGATAAGATACGAGCCTCAGCGAAGAGGCGCGCAGGCGGGAACGATTGGGGCATGCCACGGGACGTCGTCGCGGAGCCCTTAGCGCGGGCTCTCAGCGGGCCGACCGCCGCGCCGCACCGCGCCGCGGACGGATGAGTAACAGCACTCATTCATTAACGCGGCGACAAACACAGGGCGCGGTAAACAGAAGGCGAACAAGAACAGGCCGCTCCGCACGTCCGCCCCCTCCCTCACACCCGCGGCCTCTGTCCCCGCCAATCCCACACAGTCTCTGACCGGCCGCTCCCGTCGTCGTCGTCGTCGTCGTCGTCGTCGTCGTCGTCGTCGTCGTCGTCGTCGTCGTCGCCGCCGCCGCCGCCGCCGCCGCCGCCGTCGTATGCCCTGCAGCCACTCCCACTTCCGCGGTTGTTCCTGCAGGCTTCACCTCCCACAACGTCCCCGCCCTCCGTCGTTCCGCTTGTTCCCTCGTTGCTTGTGCAGTTTCGGTTCCACCCGATGATCCGGCTCCCCGCTTCCCTGTCGTCTCCGTCACTCCATCCGCCTCACCGTCCCCGAGCCCCACCCCCCTGGCGGCCTTCACCGCCCAACGCCACCGCCGCCGCGTCACGTGACGGCAGGCGGCGGCGGCGGCGGCGGCGGCGAATGCCCGGGATCGATACCCGGCCTCCGGGTCAATGCGACTGCACAAAAACGGGGCCCCGCCGCCCCACCCCCGCCCTCTCGCGCGCCCGCCCTCCCGTAATTTATAATAATGCCGCCTGCCTCGCAGGGCTTCTGGCCTCTGCCGGCGAGGCAGGGACTGGGGGGCGGGGGCGTGGGCGGGGACTTGCAGGTGTCGCCGGGGCCTTGCGGAAACAAGAAGGTGCGAACGCGGGAGTCCATCGAGAGGAGAACCTGCAACTCGCAGTGCGCGTTTCTCTGAATGCCTCCCTTGCTCTGAAAGTTGCTGCGGCAATCGCGTTTTCCTTGCACTTTTTTGAGATCGCACCATTGTCTGGAAATGAAAGTATAATAAACGCTTTGAATGAATTATTGATGAATACGCTTATTGGTTTTAATCCCTTTTAGTAAATACGATGTTTTGATTTGATATTTCTCTTTTTGTTGTTCTTTTTCTCCTCATTTCATTATTGTAATTATATGACATTATTATTATTATTATTATTATTATTATTATTATTGTTATTATTATTATTATTATTATAACGTCTCGTTATCGAAATAAAACAAAAAGTGATATGCAGTTATAGTACATCTATTATTTTTAATAACATGTTTGGCGTGTTTTTTAATCGAAGATATGGTTATTCTAGAAAAGAACAAACCAAAAAATTAAAAACAGTATTTTATTATTTTTCTACTTTCGTTCAGAAAAATAATGTATTTCTTGCATAAATAAGGTTTCAGACATCAACATTAATATGAATTTTACCTTATATACAATGTGAAAGTTATTTATTTTTTAATGAGTACTATATATCGAAGATATTTACAATGCCTTTCAATGGATATATTTATTAAATGAAATAACATGAATACAACACAGTTTATTAATATTAATTAAGTAGATCACTCATCCAGAATTTTTTTCATGAGCTGTAACAAAAGATGTCCTTCTGCATCGGACAACTTGAACGTTCTTTTACGACATACTGAAGTCCTATTAGCGTCGAATCACGACAGGTGAAAGTCCCGGTGCGACGCACTGTCGCGCTGTAGAACGGAACCAAAATCGACCTTGTGTAAAAGAAAATTGCACATCATATGGTTCTTGTAATTATTTTTAAATTCATATATATGATCTAAATTAAAACATTCCAAAAAACCTGAAATGCTGAACCATTTTCATTCATATTGAATTCGAAATTAGTGGAAATAATTATAATTAGTGGCAATATTTGCATTGGGCTCCGGTTGAATTTTTACACAATACACTGAATTTTAATTACGCGAAGTAGTATTTTATTTTAAATATCTCCATAACTGTGTCATTTGTTAATTTTTCGATAAACTGCATCCTTTCGGATACTGAACCCGTTCCCAACTATTTGCAGCGCATTTGTTTTTTATGCTGTTTCCACGACGTAAGTTCCGCCCATGTAATGATGCATTTGTCAGGGTTAATGCTGTTGGCTTGGTCGACGCGTATATTCTCTGGAATGTACGAAATCGATTCTTACGGTCACGTGAGCGGTGTGACACTGTTTGTGCAGACGCAATGTGCTGGAATTCGCCATATGCTTTTTTTTTTTTTTTGCGTCCGAAACCACAAGCACAAATGCCAACGCTACAAATATATATGGAAATTAAAATTTTCTATTTAATTCACCGGAAAAGCAGGCTGCGATGCACAGTAATTGCCATAACCCTGATTAGGTTTGCAACAGTTCGGTAAAAACATTATTTAATTGTAAGAGGAATTTAAGCTGCATGTTTTGTATAATAAAACGAGTGCAGTCACGTGGAATGCTGGTGTTCTAGTTGAGGCATACTTTTTTCTTTTGCTCCAATAAGAGAGATACAAGTTAATCAAGAAAAGTTGTAAACGTTAATGGTTTATTTTGAAGAAAAGATTACAAAGAATGAATGTTTATGATCTCAGGGTTCTCATTTAGCTATTTTGTAAGAGAGATTTCGTAAACCACAATTCTGTTCGCCGTATTATTGAAAACATTTTTTGTTGTTAACGATACTACACCAATATTTATTATTAGAATTTTTGAGAGAGTTCGTACTGAAGTATTTTTGATGTAATTATAGAAAAGTTAGTGAAGTACTATATATCCTGAATAAACTTGTTCACTTTTTGGATCCAATTTTGTTAGACTAGAAAATCATTCAGAACAAAGTATTTTCCAATTGTTTATATATGATGAGAGAAAATCCGGTAAAAGTGACTCGCCTCATTTATGTTCTTGAATTACTAGCGAAAAATCGACAATTCCTTGAATTTATTTAAAAAGTATGGAATATGTAAAAATACGTAGTATGTAAATATTTTACATATTTTATAATACGTAAAATATTTCCATATGTGATATAGACCCGGTAAAGTCTATATTGATAAGTCACTTATAAATATACTTTAAACACTTATTGTTGGTATTTTTCTCCCGAGTCGCCATCTAACAAGATGGACAGAGCCGCAATCGAAATCAATTTATGGAAGTCTGCCTGCAGTTGCTGTATTTTCCAATTTCTCAAAACCTAAATTCTCTCCAACTACCCGTCTCCTAAACTCGTACCGTAAGAAACTGCCGAATTGTACTGACAATTCGAATAGTCTCAAAAGAAGTAGTGATTTATTAGCGCCTCGCTCGGTTTTATTTTTTATTGCTTATGAATAATTATTTTTTCAGAAACATTTTTTGAAAGCGTGTCCTTACATCATGAGTTATAAGGTTCAGAAATCCTCAAATAGAATCTTTTCTATTAGTTCTATCATCAAATTACAATGACGAGGAAATTATTATAGATTTTGGACTATTAAAATATTTTTTTTGATCTATGAATATTAACAACATTTTTAATAAATTAGAAAAAGTAGCTACAGCGTTATTTCACCATAGAACTTAATTTATTTTTCATTTTCTGTACTAATGTTTTACTGTACAATTGGAAGATTCCTCCTTACTAGAGCAACTAGAGGAGAGACAAAATAAAAATAAACGTCTCGCTTACAGCAAGATTTTTAAAGAATTCTCTAGGAAGAAACTCGAGAAGAAGTGAAGAGATGTCCTCTGCACACGACATTGCAACGCACCTAGTACTGCATAACACACAAGCGGCTAGAATTGAGGGTTTCAGACAACTGTCTTGGAAGGTTATTTACTGTTTATTTATTTTTTTCATAGCGTACGTAGATCAGTACATAATACACTTTACACATGCAGTGAAGGCTTACATTCTAATTTACTTAAAATTAAGCTACAAACTCATTTGGGTGAGAAAGTCTTCTCCAGACACCACTAAAAACAATCTATTGCGGAAAATTTGACTAGTAATGCCCGGCATGGAAATCTATTTTTTATTCTGGTTCTATGAGAATGAGTTTTGTGGAGTCTGAAGTCGTTTAGATGTGGAATTTGAGGTATGAAGTGATAGAAATGGGGTTAAGAGATCCGTCATAAGATGTTGTATGAAGTCAATTTCGAATTCGTTGTAGAGATGTGTGTTTGTGGCTCACCAGGGAGCATTTGTGATAGTTCAAAGAAAATGGTTTGGGACTATTTGAAACTTGCTAAGGTTTGTTTTCGCAGCGGAGATCCAACCTGGACAGCCGTAAAGGAGGAGTGATAGTTTTGGTAGTTTTACTAATGTAATTTTGTAGTAATTTTTGTAATGTTTTTATAGTACGTTTTGTTTTGTAGTAGTAGTACTAATGGTAGTTCTGTAGAAGGCTATGGCAGTTGGGTTCTTGGAAGGTCCTGAGCGCGAACTGATGCTGTGATGTTGCGGAAGGATGTCGTGCCACGGGCGAGCCCGTGGGTGACCGTGGCATTGCGCAAATCGGCGGCATAGCACGTGGGCCTCAAGAAGAAGTTCTTTAATCGGAGGAATGTATTTTGGGGAATGGATCGGGAAATAATTTCGTAATCCCCGTGGATTTTTAAGGGCGAAAAAATCCTTCGTACGCCTTCCTTCGGAGGGGAAGTAAAGCCGGCTGTCTCATGTTAGTAGATTTACTGCATGTAAAAGATCCTCAAGCCTAAATGAAGCCTCTGAGCTAAATTCAAACTGCCTGTTTCGTCGCCCAAGTAATATCTTCTTTCATCCCTAGTGCGTGGTCAGACGGAAGAGCAGGCCTCATGGCCTGAGTCTCGCCACGTAAAATACGGCATTCATTCATTCATATATTGAATTAAGAAAATTAGAAGCATCTCCGCGAGAAAGAAAAATTGTAGCCAAAATGATATTGGGCAGTGCTGATTTTGGTAAACATAATTGACTGAGCATTCATTAGGTTACCACAGAAATGGAAGCAGTACGAAAGAAAAAAATAATCAAGGAAGAAATCAGAACGTGAGGAGAAAGTGACGTTTACGTCACTTTTTTTAAGTAAAGTAGTATTCAAAATATATTAAGCAAATTTTGTTTATTAATAATAAAGTAAAATGAATTATTTTAAATCAAAATAGCTACAAAAAACTACTTGTTATAACGTATCCTCAATAAAGCCTTTTTTTAAAGAAAGTTTTCAATTTTAAAAAAATATTTTGAGTTAAACCTATAAGTTGAAATTTTTACTGAAGTTTGGTGTCGTATGTGAACAATTTTCAGATTTTTATCTGGTCTCCAATAGAGATATTAGTTTGAAGTTTGGTAAAAATTCAAAATTCCAATATTTAAGAGGGTGTAATTCGCAAGGGTTACGTTACTTACCAATGATATTTCACAGGAATTAACTACACTGTTATGTATAAAAGCCCAAAAAATTAAGGCTGAACTTCTATTTCTTCCTTGAGAAATTACTCTCTGAAAATCGAACTTGGTTTATACGCGTTCCGTAGATTTACTTGCAAATATTTCTCAAATAAAAACATAGAAAGTAGGTAAATAATATTTTGATTTGTAATCCAGAGTATTTTGAATCCAATGCCTTTTATTCTAGAATGCTGGAACAACTTAGAGCTGAATAATTTAGAAAAGAGTAAATGTCTGCAAACGCTAAAACTGGTGTACGGCGTAAAAAAAATGGCCACCGTTTGCCAACCAGGTAGAATAATATTAAATCAAAAATGTTTTTGAACAGCCATACCGTAAGAAAATGTATGTACAAAATATGATTTTTTTTAGATGGTCGCGCGACCAATTTATTGAATCCTGGTCCACTTAAATTGGATTGGCCCGTACGGAAGGAGAGACTGTGAAGACGGCGTGAGGAAGGCGCGTGTTCCGATCGCACAGTCCCTCCCCAGCCCACAGCACCCGACCTTCCCTCGTGAGCCCCGCGCAGGCCGGCCCTGGCCGCCGCCTGTGTACTGGCGCGCGGGCGCAGCCTGCTCCATAATTATCGAGAGAGCGAGCGGACCGAAGGAATAGAGAGCTCGCGGCCGGCGCGCCGGGCCTCGCAGAAAGCACGTTCGCGGAGACGCCGCCCCGGCCTTCTGAGAGAGGCCGAGGCCCGGGGCGACGTCGCCCGGACCGCCCCGCCCCGCCCACCGCCTTCGCCCTCGCCCCCGCCCCCCGACACGCCCCCGCCCGCGCGCTGAAAGGCGGGCGCCGCGCCGCGTCGCGCGCGGCCCCTTCTAATTACGCTCCGTCCGTTCGTGGGCGCCCGCGACCGCGGCGGGGGCGGAGCGCTGAGAGGCTCCGCGGGCGGGGGCGGCAGGTTCGGCAGTGGCGGGCTCGGCGGCGGCGGGTTCGTCGGCGGCGGCTGGGCGCGGCGGCGGTGGCGGTGGCGGGAGCGGCGGGGGCGGGGGGGTGGCGGCGGGGGCGGCGGGTTCGGTGGCGGCGGCGGCGGCGGCGGCGGCGGCGGCGGCGGCGGCTGGGCACGGCGGCGGGGACGGAAAGGGTCGCACAACCAGGGAGATGACAGCCTGAAACGGAGTGAAGTTGGTGGGGGTGGTAGAAGCGGGTGGAATAATGGGATAGCGGGGGGAGGGAGCGGTTGAAGATGGCAGTGGCAGTTGAAGACAGATTGGATGAGATGATGGATAAATAAGAAAAAGGTTTTAATGAAAAGAAGGAAAGGGATGATGGAGATGGTACTAGAGGAAGGTAGAGAGATTGGGGATGGGGTTGAAAGAGGCGTTGAAAGATGGTTGAGGATATAATGGCGGAAGGTAGATGGGTTGATGGAGGAGGGTAGATGAGTTTATGGAGGTGGGTAGAAGTGGTGATCGAGAGGGTAGATGTGTTGGTAGAGGAGGGTAGAGGTAGTGATGGAGGGGTAGAAGTGCTGATGGAAGATAGTAGTGTTGATGGGGGAGGTTGGAGGTGGTGATGAACAGAGTAGAAGTGGTGATCGAGGGGGTAGACGTGTTAATGCAAGAGTGATGTATTGTGGTGGGAAAGGGTAGTGAGTTGATAGAGAACTGATAACCAATGGAAAAAAATGAAGAAAGGGAATAAAAAAGTGTGAATGAGAGGATGTGTTGAGGTAGAAGCGTCTGAGCATTTGGAAGTGTCATGTATGCGGCTAGGTGTAGTGAAAGCTGTGTTATTCTCTTCGCAATACGAGTCTTTTGTGACTTCATTGATAGCAAAATGAATGTCCAAAAGAGCTGCAACACATAGTACATGTGTGGGTGGCAAAATACCAATGATTAGAGACGCAGTTATCGATTGTTACAATTCCGAACCAGATGTCGTGACTGTGGTTGGTAAATGTGGGAACAACGACTGGATATGTCTTGAGACTATCTATTAAAGTCACACTGGCGCAGACCAATGGCAAAGCACACTGATGCAGAACTAGAGAACGCCACTAACCACGTTAACGCTGGTGTGCCGGCGTGGGAGGGTCGGCTGCGCACGCGAGGGGCAGTCAGGGAAGTACGTGGTCGGCGGCGCCGGGGTGTGCGCGGCGAGGCGGCGTGGCCGAGGAGGTCGTGAGGGCGGAGGCGGGGGCGGGGACGGCGGCGGGGACGGCGTCTGTGCCGCGGCGGCCGCTCGGCGCCTGTGTCGGCCGCCATGAAGGCCGTAATCCCTCAAAGGCAGCGCCGTGTCGAAACTGATTATCAGACGAGTAGTTGGCCCCTCGAGGAGAGGGCCAGGCGGCTCCGTGAATTGCAATTCTCCCGGGTCCTCTGCCCTCCGACCTCACGCGCCGTCCCCGGCCGCCCCGCTCGCTCTCGCCTCCAATGCGTCGCCGTCTGATCACTTTCACCTACATCTGCCGTTGCTGACGCAGTTTCTATTGCCTGCGCTGGTTGCCTACGCCTCTGATGACTTCCACCCGAGTTAATTTCGTCGCTGTCGCTTGTAGTTCTTTCATCTGCTCCTCTTTCGCCGTGACTCTTATCTTCACTGATGTCTCCTTCTTGCCTGCTGCCTTCACACCTGTCACCTTCATGCCCGCCACCTTATCTCCTATCAACTTCACGCCTGTCGTCTTCACGCCTGTCGCCTTCACGCCTGTCGCCTTCACGCCTGTCGCCTTCACGCCTGTCGCTTTCACGTCTGCCACCTTTATGCCCGCCGTCTTCTTTACCACATTCACTCCTGTCGCCTTCACGCCTTCCGCCTTCCCCTTGTCGGCTTCTTTCCTATCACCTTCTCTCTTGGCCGTCTTCTCCCCTGTCACCGTCACCCCTGTCGCCTTCATCCCTGGTGCTTTCATCCCTGTCGCGTGGACCCCTCCTGCTGTCTCCTCCGCCAGTGTTACCTGTATTCGCTGCCCGCCTACTCCGCTACATGCGTCTGTCTCCATCTCAGCCGTTGTCTTCGCACCTAAAGCACAACGGAAGCGGAAACAAGTAGAATCCAATTAATAGGCACAGTTGTGTCAGTGTCGCTTTAAAATTGGGTTGTTAGTTGTTAATGAATCCAAAAAAATCGTGGTCTATCCAGAACACACAAAATTATGTGAAATATGATATCCACATCATCCTTTCGTTTACATGTACCGAGATTCTCACGATTAATATCTCTCACGAACTCAATGACAAGCTTTAAGAAGAAACAGTTACAAGCTTTCATATTTAAATTCTATTTATTTACTCCAAATGTCTTTAACATTATTATGTACTTCAATATTAGCACATTTTTCAGGTTTTTATTCTCTTTTCCCAATTGAACCTGTTATCTACCCTTGTTCAATCGACATTTTCTTTGAACTACTTTAGGTTGACTGAATTTTTTTTTCGTAAGGAGGGGATAGATTTTACAAATCGTTTTACATGGAAATTATATATTAGAGAAAACTATTGAGAGCAATGTTGGAATCGTAGCGCAGGTATTCTAAAAAGAATATATATCGCCGTAGCACATGGAAACGTGAAAAGGTTTGCGGGACTCCAAGTAGCAAGAGCAGCATCGGATTTCTCAGACGGAATATGAATCGAAGAATCCAGGGGCTGCGGACGCGAGGAAATGGAATTCGGTTATTGGAACTCGCGGTCAGAGACGCAGGCCAGCTCTTCCCACCGTTCCCCTCCCAACTTCCTGCCCCTCCCCTTCTCTTTTCTGGACCTCCCCGCCCCTAGTCCTTTCCGCCCCTCTCAACCCCTTTCTGCCCCTCCCCTTCTCCTTTCTGCCCCTCCCCTTCTTCTTTCTGCCCCTCCCCTTCTCCTTCATGCCCCTCCCTTTCTCCTTTCTGCCCCTCCCCTTCTCTTTTCTGTCTCTCCGCCCCTAGTCCTTTCCGCCCCTCTCAACCACTTTCTGCCCCACGCCGTCTCCTTTCTGCCCCTCCCCTTCTCTTCATGCCCCTCCCTTTCTCCTTTCTGCCCCTCCCCTTCTTCTTTCTGCCCCTCCCCTTCTTCTTTCTGCCCCTTCCCTTCTCCTTTATGCCCCTCCCTTTCTCCTTTATGCCCCTCCCCTTCTCCTTTATGCCCATCCCCTTCTCCTTTATGCCTCTTCCATTCCCTTTCTGCCCTTCATTCTTTCCTCACTCCCATCAGCTTCCCTCCCACTCCCCTATCCTAATTCTCTTTCTTTGCTCCGCCTCCATCTGTACCCGCATCTGCCCATCCTTGCCCTTCATCGCCCCCATTATCTCCATCTTTCCATCCGCCTCCAACCCTCCCTTCTCACCCTTGCTTTTCCCTATATCCTCTTTTCCCTCTCTCCCATTCCTTCTCACCTTTTCCCCGCTCCCTATCCCCTCTACTCCCTCCTCATCGCCTTTCCCACATCCCCATCCATATCATTTTCTCCCTTGCCATCTAACCCACCCATTCCTTCTGACCCATTCACCCCTACTTTCAACCCTTATCCCCGCCCACTGCCTCTGCCGGAGCGCAGCATTGGGCGTCAGAGCGCGCCCCGGGCGCCGATACTCCGCCCTTTCCTCCCCCCTCCCGCGCCATCTGCCAGGGGTCGTTCACGACCGGAGACGCAACGAGATCCCAGCGTTGAAGTGCTGTAGGGGTCACTGCTAAAAGTTGCAATTCATTTGCAAGCCACAACAAAAAAATACGAATTATTTTAAAACGAATTATTTTTATATTCAACACACTCATGGTTATACATAAATGGCGGAGGTATGAATAATTAAATTAAATAGATTTATTATTAAAAAATAAATTTTTTTTTAAATAATCCATTTATTTTTCGTCCTACTTAACCTTGTTTTATTTTATCCCTTTAAATCTCATCTAGGTATTTTCCTTGACTTTCTGTAAATTTTGTGCAAAATTTTATTGTACTTTGAGACAATAGCCTACATCTCAATTATGTATATGTGAGATACATTCGTAAAATATCTTGAAGTAAAAGTAACACTAAATTATACTCAACGTACTTGTTCAGGTAACACCCATAGCATTAATAACGTATGGCAATTGTAGAATACTAACGTTAGAAAGTTAGTACAGTTCATGCGAGTTTAACTACTGTTCAGTCTACCATTCAGTAGATCAAATACAAAGGTCAAGTTCAAATATCAAGGTCAGACTACTTTCATCTTTTAGAACGTGTCTTATTTAGACATTTTACAACCTAAGTGATAGTTTCGTCTTTCGACGCATATCGTAGGTTTACACAAAAATTCTAAACCGTCGTCAATCGTCATAGCTGATTAGAAACTCCGACGTTCTCTTACAGCGAGGCCTACCCATAATCACGTTAAAATCTTATTTAAGAGTCTGTTTCGGAGGCAAGCTGTGCTGTAGGGTCAACATATTGAAACGAGCGAGAGAATTTTCGCCCGGAAAGGAAGTTAAGTGGCAAGATGGCAGAGAGAGAATACGAACGACGACGACGGAAACTTGCACAGCGCAGCGTCATAAGAAAGGAAGAATAAAAGAACGTCAGGGCTTAGAGGCGATGTGGACTCAAAGTAACCGCTGGGAAAATGGTGGGTTCTCGACACTAGCTGTATAGCTTGAACAAACTCAGTCGGACGCTGTCTGGAGAAAATATCTAGCTGCAGGCTGCTTAGATCATTAGGTTTCCATAGCTTCTCATATAATTTACAGGCGAATACTGACGCAGCACCTTGAAAAATATTTTATGGACCGCGTGCGATCTTATCTTCCTTATCCTTATCTCCTCCTCGCGCCTTTATCATACATACTTATATGCTCTACTCTATACTTCGATGAAAACACAAGTTCTTTCAAGGTCACGAGCAAAAAAGAGAAGGGGTCACTGTCATCCAATCGGGAGCTTCTACACCAAAAATTTAAGTCGTGATTCAATGACAGTGTCCCCCTGTCCCGCCAGCTCGTGATCTTGAAAGAATCTGTTTTAATCAGAGTATACTACTCCTACCGGGAGGTTAGGTTTTATCCCAGTGCCCCGCTGACAATCCGACGTAGTCTTGGGGGAAAGGAATACTACCGGAATGAAAAATGCCCTACAGTTACAGTAATAATGTTGATAACAGGTAACGCTCCCGGAAACACGTAATAGTGAATGTCCATGAGGAACAGGAATCAAATGAATGTCCATGAAGAACTGGAATCAACTGAATGTCCATGAGGAACTGGAATCAAATGAATGTCCATGAGGAACTGGAATCAAATGAATGTCCACGAGGAACTGGAATCAAATGAATGTCCATGAGGAACTGGAATCAAATGAATGTCCATAAGGAACTGGAATCAAATGAATGTCCATGAGGAACTGGAATCAAATGAATGTCCATGAGGAACTGGAATCAAATGAATGTCCATGAGGAACTGGAATCAAATGAATGTCCATGAGGAACTGGAATCAAATGAATGTCCATGAGGAACTGGAATCAAATGAATGTCCATGAGGAACTGGAATCAAATGAATAACCATGAGGAACTGGAATCAAATGAATGTCCATAAGGAACTGGAATCAAATGAATGTCCATGAGGAACTGGCATCAAATGAATGTCCATGAGGAACTGGCATCAAATGAATGTCCATGAGGAACTGGCATCAAATGAATGTCCATGAGGAACTGGCATCAAATGAATGTCCATGAGGAACTGGAATCAAATGAATGTCCATGAGGAAATGGAATCAAATGAATGTCCATGAGGAACTGGAATCAAATGAATGTTCATGAGGAACTGAATGTTCATGAGGAACAGGAATCAAATGAATGTCCATGAGGAACTGGAATCAAATGAATGTCCATGAGGAAATGGAATCAAATGAATGTCCATGAGGAACTGGAATCAAATGAATGTTCATGAGGAACAGAATCAAATGAATGTCCATGAGGAAATGGAATCAAATGAATGTCCATGAGGAACTGGAATCAAATGAATGTTCATGAGGAACAGGAATCAAATGAATGTCCATGAGGAACTGGCATCAAATGAATGTCCATGAGGAACTGGCATCAAATGAATGTCCATGAGGAACTGGCATCAAATGAATGTCCATGAGGAACTGGAATCAAATGAATGTCCATGAGGAAATGGAATCAAATGAATGTCCATGAGGAACTGGAATCAAATGAATGTTCATGAGGAACAGGAATCAAATGAATGTTCATGAGGAACAGGAATCAAATGAATGTCCATGAGGAACTGGAATCAAATGAATGTCCATGAGGAAATGGAATCAAATGAATGTCCATGAGGAACTGGAATCAAATGAATGTTCATGAGGAACTGGAATCAAATGAATGTCCATGAGGAACTGGAATCAAATGAATGTCCATGAGGAAATGGAATCAAATGAATGTCCATGAGGAACTGGAATCAAATGAATGTTCATGAGGAACAGGAATCAAATGAATGTTCATGAGGAACAGGAATCAAATGAATGTCCATGAGGAACTGGAATCAAATGAAGCGACGCGGAGCGTTGAAGAAGCCGACGGGCGCGTCGCAGCGGCGTCTGGTGGCGCTCGGAAGAACTTCCCTGAGAGGCGGAACGGGTCCGCGTAATTGATTTAGATCGAGAGGGAGAGAGACTCCCACCGCGTTCTGCGCTGCTGCCGCTACCAACGGATTCTTTCTCGTGCTGCGACACCGCCGTGATACAGAGGCTGAAATGTTTTGTGAACGAATTTTCGCCTCTTTTGCGAACGACCGAACACGTGGCCAGGCACAGGATAAATATGGCGCCTTGATGTGAATGCACACTTCTGAGGGTGTAATCGACTTGAAATAATGTTTCGCGAGTGAAACCGGTCAATAATGGATCGCTTCGATCCGTGTCAGAAAAAATGAGTTCATGTCGTGTGTTAATAATGTCCTTTCGTAAGTGCTTTTATTGTTTCAATTAAACATCGGAAAGCCTTTTTTTAAGTTCCATCCCGTCCCTACCTCGCGCATGCCGTACACAATATGATCACGTTAGATATCATGCACAAAGTTACATCCTTCCTGCATCTGGGATTCTTAGACTATATAGAAGCTTCTTTTACACCTTGATTTTTGATGGTTTTGATGATAGCACAAAAATGACGATGATTAGTCCTTGTTAGCTCTAAGCTGTGATTGAAAGTTCCAATCCTGTTGTATGTAAATAGTTGAACGCTTTAGTTACGTCGTGCAAGACGATGGCAATATTGTTGATACCTATTAGCACAATATATATTGCTATATAAGGGATGTTGGGATGTACCAATGACCTTCGTCGAGGAGGAAGTTTATGTTGATTCTTCGTTCTTCCCCATACACTTCGTGTCCGCAGCTCCTTTAGCCACTGCCGGGAGTTCCCTCACGGTATGACGATGGAGTTCCTCCAAAGTTGGGCTATTATTTTTGAAGCTCTGAAAGAGGAGGTCATGGGCGTTGCAATTAATACTGACATTCAGCCACCTACATTTTTTGCTCCTACTGTGTTTCGCACCAGTATGTTTTCGCCGAATTCATTATTGATCCAAAAATCTATTGGGAATGAAAAAATATTTTAAATTTCTTGAAAGAAAAATTGATCCTTAATAGTACCTCACTCTGACATTTACTTCCCTTTGCCCTGTTGCTCTCGGCGGCTGGGCAGCGTCTTGCATTTTGCGGGGAGTCGGTGATGAGGTAGCCAGACCGTCCCTAGTTTGAATCAGACGAATGGAAGACGATGGTCATATTTCCAATGCGAGGATCAGATTAGTGCGTTGCTTGTAAGGAAATATCGCTCGCAAGTGTTACGATCAACGCTCCTGACAAGTTCCAAATCGGTCTTATTAAACTTCTTCTTTTAGAGCTTTTATCCGGCCGACAGCCGGTTACCTTTTACGTCCGGATGGGATACATATTCAACCATACACTAGGCACTAACACACCGCGACCTTTTGGACCGAAGCGATGAACCAATACATGCTCATAGTCACCTCGGGATTTTCATTTCAGCGACGTATTAATCGATAACAAAAAGTATTTATGATGTTTTTTCCAGAGCACCTAACCATCTTACATGGTCCCGCATTGCCCAGCTGCGAAACACTTTCAGCTGGATTCAGGCGCACCGGAAGTTGCTAACGCGTTCGTGCTGAGGGAATCCGCCCTGCCTAAACTGTAAAAGCTCAACCCACTTTGACTTCTTGGCTGTCCGGGTGACGCCGCGTTGTGGGCTGAGAGGCCGACGTTTCGCCTGACATGTCGCAGGCTTCCTCAGGGCATTGACCAATGACCATTGACGCTTGACGAATGACGATTGGCGATTGGCGATTGACGATTGACGATTGACGATTGACGATTGACCATTGACCATTGACCAATGACCATTGACCATTGACCATTGACCATTGACCATTGACCATTGACCATTGACCATTGACCATTGACCATTGACCATTGACCATTGACCATTGACCATTGACCATTGACCATTGACCATTGACCATTGACCATTGACCATTGAACAATGCCTTGAGGAAGCCTGCGACATGTCAGGCGAAACGTCGGCCTCTCAGCCCACTACGCGGCGACACCTGTACAGCCAAGAAGTCATCGACTCGAGCCGCGGGAGCTTACGTGTACCCTCAACCCACTTTGACGTATGCACAGAAACGCTGATCCAAACGGCACCAGAGTTGGCCAATTAATTCCAATCGACTAAGCTTTGAAATAAACGAACGTTATCGATGGCAAAAACCGACTCCTCAGAAAACCGATCCTTTTGACATAGGCCCACATTCCCCGGTTGCTATACGGTCCACACCTGAAGTCTAGCTGGCCGGCAGTCGCTGATCATGTTCATGTGGCTGAGATCCCAACCGAGCGCCAACTGCGAAAGGAGCCCAACCCCTTCAGCGTGGGTGTCCGCTGTCAGGAGTTTACGCGCGCGCACGCGACGCGGCGCGTCGCGCAACCAGCGACGCCATTTTAATTAAATCGCGGTAAGCACCGCGTCACGCATCAGTTGAGCGTTATCGAATGGTTCCGGTGCCAGACTCTCGTTTCTTACTTTAATTTGGTGACGAGCGGTGTCCATTTCAATTAGCGTTCAGCGTTGTATTCAGAGTGAGGTTTTTCTGACACCAATCCTGAAAGATTTAAAATATATTCTGTAAAATAGTGCTTGACTAGCAAGCAAAGTTGAATTAGAGTTTGGTATTTTACAAAATAGATTTAAATATACTAGTGTAGCTACAAAAATTCTGCTTAAAACACACACGAAGTGATTTTCCAAATTCTGACTCGCACAGTGTCCAACAACAACATCGACAAATAAAATACATTCGTATATTACTGCGATAAATTAAATATTCCAAGAAGTCTTCACAAATATTGCAATAACCTAGTAAATTAAATAAGGGAAACAAAGTACAAAAGTTCTTTACATATTAAGAATAGCAATCAAGTTGCTGTTTCATTACGCGAATAGCAAATAATATTTCATGGCTCACGACGTCTTCCTTAACCCTTTAGTTGACTGACGGTTTTTACAGGTATCACATTCTTGTATGCGTATTTAATAATTACTAATAATGGACCAGCAAGACTCACTGCTTGTTGTCACCATCAAGTACAATTCTGGTGTGGTAAATAACTTACAATTTGTCGGTTTTTAAGGTTTTATAGCTTTCTCATTGCATTTGTCTATTGCTGTGTCGTGTTGTGTTGCGCCTTCCAGGAGAAAGGCGTACTAATTCTAATTCTATATTTGTTTTTTTTTTTCTTCATTTTCACCGGTGTGATATAGATGCTAGTTTAATATCACTTATTAAATTAAATAATGTGTAAAAATATCATTAATGATATGTGTGGTTATCTAGTGATTTGTATGTACTTACAAATACAATTATTGTTAAACAATGAAGATGTAAATGTAAAAATCTGAAAATAATTAGATGCTTATTATTTTCCAATTGGAATATTATTACAAAGTCGTGAAATGATTGACGTTTTGTTGGTTCAGGCAACAGAAGGTTAAAGCTAAGCTGACGCAAGGTATCTGTGTTGTAAGCCGTGACACACTGAGTATGAGAATTCAGTGAGTTCGCGCAAGATTAGTATACGCGGAATAACATATTCAAATATTTCCAATTGTCAGTAAAATTTGAAACTCATTGTTCTTGGATTTTTCCGAAACCCTGGGTATCTAAGAAAATTTTCTCTACTCTGTAGTTTTCTTTCAATTTCTCGACGAATTGGAAATTAGTAATATGTATAATTAATATACACATATATAATTATATAACAAATCATGGGATAATTACAAATGAGTCTTACAGTTTCCTATTATATACTTAATTACTTTCAGTATTACTTCATCCGGGTTTTATGTAAATTAATCTTTCGTAAGGGTTGGTACGGGATTGATTGCAGTTCTACCCTTATTTTATCCTTTTGAATTTTCAAATCCAATTTCAAACTTATATAACTCGACCAAGAGAAGAATAAAAGGAGATGATTACGGCGCGCCGTGGAACTAACAGTGTAAACACAAGTCTATACAGTCAGTTTCGCTAATGAAAAGTCACGAGGTGCGTGAAGCGAGTAATTTATCGGTGCAACTCTAGGAAATATGCCGACCTGGATGGCCGAGGTGGCTAAGAGCGAGTACCGACTCAGCGCTTCGGTCCGAAGGGTCGCGGGTTCGAGTCCCGCCTTGGGCATGGCTGTTTGTCCCTTGACTTTGTGTGTGTGTTGTCGCGGAGGGCCTCGCGTTCTGCTGACCCCAAATCAGAGGAGCCCGCAAGTGTTTGTTTAGTGTATGGTCGAATATGCGTCCCTTCGGGACGTAAAGGGCAACCGGCTGTCGGCTGGATACAAGCCCTAGTAAAAAAAACCTCTAGGAAATATGAGTTCTCGTCGAAGTGTGACAGTTTAAGGGTACGCAGATACCTTACCTGTAATGTAATTAAATTTTGTGCTAGGAAAAATGAAGAGCGAAAGAAATATGTAACAAATGCCAATTTATAATTTAAAAAATAATGATATCATAAGCTATTGATAAAGTAACAATGGAAAACCGGATAATAACTTACTCTTACCAATAAAATAGCAAAAAATACTGGGAGAGGGATGCTATGCTTGCAAATGCTGTTGATGATCTCGTGACGTGTCGGTCCGGAGAGTGGCAGAGAATCATCTAGTGACGGACACTCTTTCAGACAGCAGCCAGGAAACTCTTACGGCATCAGAGACTGATATTTCTCCTTCGAAATCAGTTGATGAAATATAACTTCAGAGACACATTATGCAATATTTTCTCTCCCTATTTTATTTTTGTTACGTTAAGTTTCATTTTTTTACTTTTTACCGTTATTTTACAAGAAAATAATAAAAATCATTCATTTTATTTTCATTTTATATAAAATGTTTTGTACTTTTTTGTTGAATTTAAACATTTTGTATTCTTCTTTTTTAAAGTAGAGTTTATGTGATTTGTTAGGTATGTACAAAGTGCCGAAACATTAACTTTACTGTCATAAGTATCTACAGTTTTCATTATGGTGGTAGTTGCTTCCTACACGAAAAATAATTTTATTTGATATATATTCTGAGAAACTACTTAAGTTAAATTTAAAAAATTATATGAATGTGACAGTGCAAATTTTCTACTCATCCAAGGAGTTCGATCAAAATTTTGAATCATTCTGAAGAGAAAACTTTTATTTATTCCAATATGAGGTGCAGACATGTCCAAATACAGTTAAAATATTAATTGGGAAGACACTAGATTTGTGATGAAATAAAACGCCCTATTCTCCCGCAACAGTTTGGCACGCTCCCAATTTTAATTCGTGTTGAGTATCCTTATATCTATGTCTCTATTGTTTTTGCTGTAAACACTAACAGTGGCACGCTCTTGTAAACATAATTTTCAACGTGGTCGAAATATATCAATATCCGGGTCAATGACCCCCATCTCGATCAGATTTTTCGTCCAATTTCCCTGATCCATTGAGCAAATGCTGAGATGGCCCCTTGTTTTGCTTCTGGACATAAATTTAACTTCATTTTCTGTGCACGTCTTCTAGAATTCAGTGGGAAATACAATTATTCAAATTATCGTTTCCATGTTGTCGCGGCAGGAAGTAATAAGAGCCAAAATGTATTGCTTATTTATCCTTGAAAATAGATTTTATTACATGGGAGTTTTTTGTTTGTTTTTTCTCCCTTTCAAATATTCAAAATTGATTGCTTATTTATCCTTGAAAATAGATTTTATTACATGGGAGTTTTTTTTTCTCCCTTTCAAAATTCAAAATTTAAGTAGTATATGACTTAGTGTAGGGATCACAGAATTTTGAAAATGTGCACACAATTCACTTTTCCCCATAGCACATCATACGCAGTTTTTAACTGTTTTTTGACGTAAAATAAATAAGTAAAAAAATAAAACCTGTCGATAATTTATAAACGTAAGTTTACGGTATAAAGTCAAATTACTGGTAAATACTGTAAAAAATTTTCATTTCCAGTACTATAGACTACTGAATTATGTAATTCACTTACATTCATAGGCAGACTAAAATAACTTGCGTCAACTCCGTACTAGTACTATCCAAATAAACAGGTTATTTCAAAATTTAACCATTCTAAAAATAAAACAATTAATGTTCAAATCTTGAATATATTTTTTATTTTGAAAAAGTGTTCGTCTATGAGGTACGTAAACACATTTTAATATTTTTTCTTACTCCCTGTCCATTGTAATATACTTGTAACACTGGCTAAAACGCTCCCAATAATTACGTAATCCTTGCGTTGCTTATCGCTCCTTCCCCCTGGTCAGATGCATATGTGATTAATTAATACATTGACGGGAGTCTTGTGTACTACTTTAATTTCGTCGCGGACTATACAAAACAGTTTTGAATATTATTTTCGTAGAAATCTAGCAGATTCAATCGAATGTTATTAAATGGAACAATATTTTCATTTAAAACAATTTATATCACAACTTTTTAATTTATTTTTACATTGTTGATTCACTTTCTCGATATTTTTCTTATTATTTTGCCTTAGTATAATAAGTATTTCGATAACTATTGAACGATAACTACGAAAAATATGTAAACTTGCCATAACAATAAACTAACACCTCTTCATCTCTGTGTAATGTAACTTACAGGTACGTAAAATTCCATACCTGTTTTTGTAGCATTCGGGGATATGTAGAGAGACCTACAGGGTAAATAAATTACAACAAATATCATAACCATCCTGTAAATGAAAATGTTTGGTTGACTAATCATCAAAACCTATTGATGGATTGACGGATTGATCGATTGGTTGAAGTGCACGACGGCAGAAAGAATCTCAGAAGTCTACGGCGAGAAGCATAACCGAGAGGGGAGCCTTGGGTGGTGCCCGCTCTGTCCATCTGCTTGGGCGTCGTCAGCGCGGAGGTGCCTCTCGCCGCTGTGTGCCGCGCCGCGCCGCGCCGCGCCACGCCACGCCACGCCACGCCGCGTTGCCACGAGGGCGATCAGATAGCGGTTCGCAGAACTGGTGCTCAATTTCCTACCGCGCTAACGACCGCTCGCGCCTTTGTCGCGGCGCGCGTCCCGCCCTCTCCCACCCCCACCTCACCCCCACCCCAATCCCCCACCCCCGCTCCCGCGGCCTCGCGTTTGATGAAACGGCGACTAGCGGGGCGGCCAGCAGCCACGATGGAGACCGTGCTCACGGCAGTAAGGCCTCATTCACAATGCAAACACAAGCATAAGCATGGCGATAACATAAACGTTAGGACTACGATTATAAGCGATTCGCAATGAGGTCGCATATGCATAGCACGTAAGACGCAAGCTTGCAAGCTTCGAACTTCTGTGCTTATGCTTAAGTAAGAAATAATAAATGAACCAATCACAGGACGGTGACTCAAAATCGAGTGAGGGAATAGCAATGAAGTCCATAGATCAACCACAATTGCGTGGTAGATTTTCGGCGGTTTTCTGCTTTTTTTTTGTAGTGTAGGATCTTTTTGTAATTTTGTTTTGTTGTAGTAATCATAGTACTGTTTAATTAGTTGTATTGATAGTAGTATGATTTAGTTTTCATTTTTATTGAAATTAAAATATTATACAAATCGAACCTGTAGACCGTAACCACAGTCGATATCTCGAAATTGATTTTCTCATTCAACTAATAGTGAACTAGAATGTACCACAGACAAAATAAAATCTTAATTTGCTTACGTTTATGTTGGACATTATGAATACTACAGTCTTTCACTTATGCTAAAGTTTATGTCTATGCGTTATGCATATGTTAATGTTCGCATTATGAATAGGCCTTAATGCGGGTGGTGACACGTGTTTTGTACAGATGTTAAACACTTTTTTTAAATATGAAATTCACGTGTTTCACTAAACTCATCATCGGTACATTCCATGGTCCTTAGGGGATTGATGGTAAGATTGCAGTAATATTACTTACGTTACTAAATGGGGAAGTGATGGGGCAGTCGTGACTTCGTTAGTGATGCTAATTGTGTTGACGTGTGCATGTGGTCGGAATATCGGGAAAGAATCGAGTCAACTACAAGGACCAAACATGAAATTCGATACGAAACGTGTTAGAATATGCATAGGCAAGAGGTAGAAGGCAAAAGCCAGAATAAGAGTAATAAATGGAGCTGCTCGACAACAGTGAGCAACGGAAAATCGACATACACACACTCATACACTGCATGTGTATATATGAATAGGTACGAGTATGTAATGTGATGTGTTACTTCGATAACTGTAATTAGTATCGTTGTATTCTATTCTCTTTGACATTTATGTGAACCATTTTAGGCGTCATTTGCGATTAAATGAACGAAATTCATCCTGAACTTCTATTTTTATACGTAAATGATGAATTATATTAACATTGAACAGTTTTCTTGTCTGTTACTTTGTGACCAATTCATTGAAAAGAAAAATATTTTTTCTCTCATGACATCATTCTTCTTAGAAGTGTGCAATTGACATTATTGATTCAACTGACTTGGAGAGTTGGAAAGTAATATAATGTATTTCCAATAATAATTCTACACAAATGTTAATAGTATTTCTTTTACTCGTATTCCTAATTAAAATATATTTATCACTAAATCCGTTCATTAAGATTTTATTTTATAATTTGCTTGCCATGCCAGATACAAGCACTAGTACAACGCAAAGTTAAACTCTCTGACTTGTACCCCGGTGAAGACGGTATATGATAATCCTCCTGTAAAATTACAGTCATCTCGCCTTCTAACACTAGAAATAATACGCAAGTCGAATTATAGTCGGCGAGAGCAGATGTGTTTGCAGTTCTCTTGGTAAGAAAAATATGCTTAAGTCGGGAGGGAATGATTGAAGTCTTATTTATGTGAAATGTTATTGAGAGGTTCTCGATATTCTGCATTGGGATTAGGCCATTCTCGCAATGTTGTTTTCTTCTTAGTAACAGACATGGGGAAATGCATTATATAGCTTATTCAACACACGTACTCTCATACACACACAGACTAGGAACGAGGCTGCTATCTAAACACAGTCAGTTACTACCTAGTATCACATAGTTAGTTTGGAGTGCTAGTGGTATTATAAACACCTTGGAGTTTATTGAACATGGACTCGTGTTACGACAATCGACTGCAGTTGTGTTTTCCAACTGCGAATGTTCTCGAATGCGATGTTTAGCAGTGTTGAAAGCCTGGCCATCACGTAGCACAATGGTCTCATCGAATCTAGTTTGTAGTTGAATGTCTAGATAGCTGTAGCCGTTACGATATTTCTCGTTTTAATCCTGTTGTCAACTGAGTTGCGGCAACCTATGTAAGAGTAATCAGGAGGTTTCAAATCGTGAAATTTGAATTTTAGTATTTCCATAAAAACTTAAAAAAATCAGTTACGGGTAAGAAGTTTTGATGCGTGGAAGAACCTGAGAGATACATTTGAGGAAAGTGAAATGTATAAAAAACCTTTTTTGTTTGCTGACGTGTTGCAAAATATATTTCCTTCTTCAGCGCTTTCAACCACCAACAAAGTACATACATAATTAAATAATGTGATGCATGTTCTGAATATTAGGCACTTCACAGGAAATAAGGAACATAGAAACATCATCAACACACCATGACTACTAATGGAAGAACTACCATTAGTACTAAGAAGATTCTCCATGTACAACACTACCAGGTGTCGGCAGACCAGTCGGGAGATTAGAGCTTGTCCCGGCAAGGGTGCTACTCCGCTGGTACTTAGTTTGGGAAAAATCCTGCAAGACGACGCAAAATATAGTCATTTAGCATAGGAAGATCAGCGCCAACTCCAGCGACAAAAACTTGCACGGTTCTTATGAAACTAATGAAATTAGCAGTTTCCGACCCCGGAAACACTAATCAATTAATCAGTCAAAAATTAACGCATTTTGACTATTGTTTCGCGTTCGTAATTTTTAGCAATCGTTCGTACTAATAAACTAAAATTAGTGGCATGGGTAAGAGCAACAATCACAAAACACCGTATTAAAGACCTTTAATTGAGCAAAAGGATAAAACACAAATTGAGCACGAGTTTTTTCAAAGTATATTAGTGCAATGTTTTACCTCCAACATGTCGCAATTGGTATCAAATGTTTCAGTTAGGTACGTTGAGATATTTCCTATTCTTGCGTATCCCATTTGTTCTGTTTCTGTATCGACGCTTGTGAATCGATACTAATCACTCTACATTCTCACAACCGCACAATTTCCTGCGTGTTCGGTTCTGTATCTATTTTGGAAGTATCAATATTTGAGATTTTATTGTAATGAGAGATCGATTCATTGTTCAGATGTTAATATCAATACGAAATATTGTACTAAATTAATTATTATTTTTATTTTCAGCAAATTGCCTGATCACAGTACCACAAAAATGAATTGTCGATATTCAGTTGATTTTACAAAAAATTCAGCGTTTATTAATAAATAATAAAGAATATAATAATTTAAAAAATAAACATCGGAAAATATTTTAAGTGATAAAAGGTGAAAAAATATGTTTTTTCCTACCAAAACGGTCCATAAAAGTCTGCTTCAAGAACCCCTATCTCCGATAAACGGTTTGTTTATAGGAACAACATCACACCAACCACCACCACACGAACATGGTGTGGTGAACCAATGAACAGTAACATTTGAGACAAGAAATACTCTTAATGCGGCCGTATATCACAAATACAGTATTAATTTTTTAGAAGTTATTTTCCAAACACCTTCCAGAACCGCTTGATGTACGCGAGTTCTGCCTCACACAATGCGTGTATTACATACAAAGAAAGTGACTACAGTGGATGGTATGACGGTCAGCGTACCGGACTGTTGTACCCGAGTTTGCGGATTCAACCCCGATGGAAGCCGTGGGTTTTTAAGGGTGAAAAAAATACTTCGTACGCCTTCTATCGGAGTGGAAGTAAAGCCGGATGTCCCATGCAGTAGATATACTGCATGTAAAAGATCCTCAAGTCTAAAAGTAGCCTCTGAGTAAAATTGAGATCCGCCTGTTTCGTCTTCCAAGATAATACTTCCTTTCTCCAGCAGGTGGTGAAAGGAGCGTAGCGAAATTTGCGCGGAAGAGCGGGCCTGGTGGCCCGAGTCTCGCCACGTAAAATAAGGCATTAACGAACTAAGAATTCATTATAGCAAAAAATTGGCCTGTGTTGTTCTGAAATTGACCTTCTCATACGTTGAGGTTTGCTCTCCGCCCGCGCCATTTCGAACGCGTGTAGGCGGAGCGCTGAGGTCGGGAACGACCGCGGGGCAACATGTGTCGCCGAGGTCAACGCACGCGTGTGCAGACTCGTCCGCCACGTCGCGCGCGCGATTTCACGGTGCGACCGGGTGAAAAACACGCGCGAATAAAAAAAAGAACAACAAAAAATTGCGAAAAATTCCTCTCAACAATTGCTCAGTTTTTCATGGTAGGAGACAAGGAGATGCAAACATCATGCTGATGTTTCAAGACGCCATGCTATAAATTTTTGCAGATTTTGATATTGTTTACTGTAAAACCTTTTTATACTAACTAGTAGGTAATTTTTGTATCTACTTTATGTTTTGTGATAATATTACTCACTGCATTTAAGTAGGTTACCACATGCATGTATCAACAGGAGATGTTCAGTTTTATAGATTAGAAGTTAGACCTACTAACAATTTGAAATCTACAAATAGATTGCGGGTTATACTGTTTATAGAGTGGTATATCGACAAAAGAAATTAAATTACTAGGAACTGTATATCAAATATGATAAAATGAGACATGGAAATTTTAGAGGAGAAAATGAGCATGGAACATTCAATATTACTTCGCCATTAAATTTTATTGAAATTATTTGGATGTATAATAAGAGTGCAAGGAAATAGGATTCGAAAAATTCTTGGGGTAGGCTTTGGTGAGAAGAGAGAGAAGAGGAATGACAAAACAAATCTGGATGACGAAAATTAATAATAATAATAATAATAATAATAATAATAATAATAATAATAATAATAATAAATCCTTCACGGAATATTACTTTACACAATGGAAGCCCTGAAGATTATGAAGCTTGTTTACAGATTTTATGATACTGAATTATTCATGCAACTCGTCATTAGTCCCAAAGATTTCGTGAATGTTCTGGATTCTCATCCGAAAAGATGTGTTCTTACGTCGTGTAGAGTTTATATAACATTCGCAAAGAAACCTTCACCAACGAATATTAGTCGACTAACGAAATATCGTCCACGCATGTGTGCTCTTCAGTGAGCCGCCATAACGTTTATGTGTGAGGGTGGGGAAATAAACACAGAGGGGCTGTAGGTCGCAGAACGGCCCACAGAGGTCGCGCCTCCGTAGACGCGGTGTCGTCAGTGTGGGCTGCGCATCGCGGCGTTCCACAGGGGCACTGGCAGACCGCGCGGGCGGCGCTTTCAAAAAGGTTAATACGCCCCCATCCTCACCCCATTCCCTTCCCCGCCTCCGTCACTGTTCCCTCTCCCAACATCACCACAGGCGCACAGTGGGCCCAAAAGAAATCAATCCGGCGTATAGCTCGTTTTATGTGATTTCTTTCGAGCGTCTGAACCGACAAAATCGTTAAAATACAGGTACCGTCTTTAACGTTTTAGCTAATAGTGATAAACAAAATAGAAACTATTTTTTCGTTTTCTTTACTAGCAATGTTTATAAACGTAATAATACATTAGAGTTATGGTTTCTATTTCCAGAGGAACGGAGAATAATTCAAAGCATTTCGTGCTAATTCGCCGTGTCCTCTTGAGTGTAGTTTCAAGATATATTTTTACAATAATTTCTAGTATACCTATTTATCGCAATTCTTCAATGAATTGTCTAAGGAAGATTACCACACTTCCATCACTTGTATGAAAGTGACAGAAACATGACGAAGCATCAGATTGCAGGTTTTGTTCTTTTTCTCTTGCGTACCATTCCGCTGTTTTCATGCCAGTCTACATGATTGAATGTTTATTATTAGTAATTCTATGAAATTATTGAGATTCTTTCCTTTGCCAGTTTTTGCCAGTTTTTAAATTCTTTTTTATTACACACTTCAGTACCAGGAGGTTTGGACATTTAAGACAGAAAATAAAAGTATTAGAGAGCTCCGACATTTCGAAATATTTAATTTGGTACTTAATATGTAATTTTATCGTCAGGGCTGTACAAACCATAAACAACAACACTGTTAATATGGATTTAAACATAGGCCTACGTATATAAATTCTCGAGTAGACTTACAGAATAAATTCATCGTACAGTTTTTTTTAATGTTTATCTTTCCGCTTCATTATGGCCCAGTGTACGGCACGGCCGTCGTCCCCGCCAGGTCTCGTCTCGCCACGACGACCTAACCTTTGCGAGTATTGATCCTTCTTCCGGCCGCTCTGAATACACGGTCGCGGGGGCGGGGCCCTCGGGTGCCGGGTTCGTCCCCGGCCTGGACTTTGGCAGCGCCAGCGAGCCTCCCGGGGGGCACCAAGAGCCGGCGCGGAGCGGCCCGCCCGCCCACCCGCCGAGTTTTCTCCTTGGCGAGGAAGGGGGCGTGTCTCTGCGGGGCGCGCATGATCCTGTGTGAGGAGGCCCCCGACGGCGGTGCGCCGTGCGCCGCCTCTGGAGGACGGGGAAGTACAGCGGAGCGGGAAAATGACTAAGGAGCCCTTGCGTTTCATCTTGGAAATTAGGGCGGTGTGCGGACGTGTTGGGTTGATGAGGAAATGGGCTTTTTAGATCTAAGAGTAAACTGTACTGTAGAGAAAAAAATATTTGTTTACTTGAGCATTTCCATTGGGTATTTTTGCAATTCAGTAAAGACATAATTAAACAGTCGGATGTCCAGTTTTCGGCGTTTAAAAATACTGTGATTTCGTCGTTGTAGGGGACTTCATGCTTAGTCAGAGATGAGTTTCTAAGATAGTTTCCTGTATGTTCACAAGGGGGTTTACGGATTTGAAGCAATATCAATCATTGGGACGTAATTTAGAGGTACTTTTAATTTCATATACAAAAATTAAGTCAGAGAATTAGTCTGATGTAAAGAAACGTTTTTATATATCTTTAATAGGCTGAAAAAAATATATAGAGAGAATTTCGATGTATAGAGCTTCGTTTTGGTTTCGTTCATATGCCACTAAGGAAGACGAAATCCAAAAGAACATCTGCTCGGCAGGAGACTTCTAGATATTTGTATCTTCTGATTAATAAAACTGGGAGTAGCATGACATTGCTACCAGATATTACAAAATTTTGAGTGCTAGTTTAGCGAGTATGTGTGAAATTTTAAATGATGTATCACGAAGTATAAAAAGATAACTTTAAACTTAATGACAGTTAATTAAAATATTGTTTTAAAAATATTTAATGCATCCCAATTTTTGGGTAGTTCGTCAAACTTCTTTCTTGTTACTTATACAACAAATCACAGTATCATTAGAAAGTTTATAATATATAGTAAGCCACATATCTTTTTATAATTTAAAATACGAAAACAAATATTGGGCATTTACTGCTGAAAGCAAAGAGTCTTCGCGTCTGCAGATTTAATACAATGTAGTAAAATTTATTTTTTTCACTGTGATAGTTTTGTTTCGTGGACGTACACTCATTCTTGAACTATTCTTAAGTCAGTCAGTTAATTTTATACATTTAGAATGAGGGTTGTGCGATTGTAGTAGTACTTTTGTGTTCCCAAACATGAACGAAAGAAAAATTGAAATTAGTGACCGTGTTGTTCAGAGTTTTGTTTGGTGTTGGTGCATCGTTTTTACAAAGTACTTTTGTCTCTATTATTGTGCATTCTACTCTGAAAATAAATTTAAATGGAAGGCAATGGCCCTAGATGTTGAAGCGCCCTTAAACCATAATAATAATAATAATAATAATAATAATAATAATAATAATAATAATAATAATAATAATAATAATAATAATAATAATACATTAAGTGAAGTTGTCAGTGGAGTAAAATATTGACGTCTGTGGAGTAAGAAGTAAAATCAAATTTATGTTCTAAATCTTAAGATGTTGAATTGGATCCCGAACCATTAAAAGCTAATTATAATAGTAGTGGTTTATTAAAACAAAATTTGTCAAATTAGTAATGGTATTTTATTTATTTAGGTGAGCAATAGTCACCCACTCTTGGTGTTACTCCGGGCAGAAATTACTTTTGAAGTGCTAGGGTTAATGGAGAATAACCACTTCCGAGGCGTCCTCAAATGTCATTGAATATTGCTCTGCCTTCGTTTCGGGTGATCTACGGTATCACCCACAAATCCAGAGGGTCGAGTTGTCTTCCACTGAGAGAGGGAAGAAAGTATGAAGCCCAGCTGAAATAATCGTATTACTGGGCACACTAGAATTATATCTAACTTCTCTCCAAGATGTTTTTTGTTCTGCTCTCCTCCATTACAGTTAAATCTAATTTGGGATAATTCCATTGTGTATCGTGCCCTTCTCGAGATTATATTTTTAAACTGTGTAACTCGATGAGAGCTCTCTGGGCCAACGTTCAGCTTGGCGTAAGAAATTATTACTCCATGGACCAAGGATTTAATTTAAAATCGTTAATTTGAGGCAAATGAGCGAAACCATCGGCAAATCAAGTTATACGCTAGAATAACTTCTAATTTGAAGGAAATGTCGGGATTTGGGTTCTACCATAAGGTGTAATTGCAAGTAGAAATGGAAAGAAATTTCTTTGGGCATTTTACAACAAATATCAATAATAAAGAGGATATTTTTATTCTAAAATGTTCATCAAGTTTATATTTTAACTGCGCCCTCTTTAGTGTCTTTTCACTAAATGTGTAACAGAGAAATTCTCTTAAACTTTTCTGAATCTGCCAAATTCAACAAATGAACATAATTTATCCGAAGTTATTTTGCTTAATTTATGGTTAATGTTCTTGGAGACAATGTTCTTTATTTCGTATGCACTTATACTGTTCTAAAATCAAGCAAACCCTTAAGAATGTATTATACATTTTACAGATTAAGAAACAAATACAAATGTGACAATCCCTAAAGCAGAGATGCCGACAGTGCATAGCCCAAAACATTTCCTTTGAAACGAATTTCAATGCGAACAATTATTCAAATCTCCTGTAGCATAATGTTGGAAATAAAAGTTCCACAAGCAGAAAGAGAACGCTATGTTTACCTCCGCCTCAGTAGGTGATTGACAATGCTATAACTCGGTATTACGACGGTTCGTTTACGCATACTTGGACGTGAGGGGATCCAAATCTTGTTTGAACACTCTGAGCCGTCAGTTACTAATCTGTGTAGAAACGCTTACTGCAAGGGAAAAGCCGTATTTGGCAGACTGTGTTCTACTTCTGCGGAAGTCGCTGCATCACTCCCTCTACCTATAGATTTACTTCTTCCAAAATTGGTAGTTCCACCCCTGCTTACCCCACCAACGCCATCGCCAATTGCTGTCGCTGATAAAGTCACTGACGACTGTCATCGCCCTGTCACCACCCTATCCCTACTACAGCAGCAGCAGGTCTTTACCTGCCACCGCCACTACCAATGTCGCCACTATCACTACCACCACCATCGCTGTCACCATTGCTGCCACCTCTACTACTATCACCAGCATCATCACCACCAACTCCCCAACCACCAGCACTAACACCATTCCCACTAGTAACACCATTCCCACTAGTAACACCATTCCCACTAGTAACACCATTCCCACTAGTAACACCATTCCCACTAGTAACACCATTCCCACTAGTAACACCATTCCCACTAGTAACACCATTCCCACTAGTAACACCATTCCCACTAGTAACACCATTCCCACTAGTAACACCATTCCCACTAGTAACACCATTCCCACTAGTAACACCATTCCCACTAGTAACACCATTCCCACTAGTAACACCATTCCCACTAGTTACACCATTCCCACTAGTTACACCATTCCCACTAGTAACACCACTCCCACTAGTAACACCACTCCCACTAATAACACCGCTCCCACTACTAACACCGCTTCCACAACTAACACCACTCCCACCACTAACACCACCACCACCGAAACCTGTTGTCATCATAGACGTCCGTTAGACCCGAACGCAAGCATTGTTACTCTCCTCCCCCAGCCGAAGCTCCCCCTGCCCCCGCCCATTCGCGAGCAGTGCATCCAGGCGGGGAAATATGAGTAAAAAGACGAACGCGGCCGCGCGCTGCCGCACTAAAACGTTTTACCGCAGCGCGTTTAATCCCGGGCGCGCGCTCCACGCTTCCTGTTGCAGCGTCGGCGGAACTTATTCGAATTATGCGTGGGCGGCAGGGAGAGGGGGTGGAGCGGGGAGCGAGGGCGGCCTGCCTCCCTCCGCCCTCCGAAATGGATGATGCTGCCGCCCAGATTTGTGGTCGGCGCTGAAGGGACGGAGGGCCGCGCCGCGCCGCGTCGCACGGTGCCGTGGCCGCGATAAAACGGGGCCGGCGCTCGACCGCGCTGCGGGACACGCCTCGGATGCGGTGCGGGGACGGGGCGGGGCTGGACGGGGCGGGGCGAGACGAGCGAGTCGGGCCGCGAGGCCAGGTGTGGCGGGTGTGTGGCGGGAGTGTGGCGGGGTGTGGCGGGGTGTGGCGGGTGTGGCGGGTGTGGCGGGGTGTGGCGGGTGTGGCGGGTGTGGCGGGGTGTGGCGGGGTGTGGCGGTGTGGCGGGTGTGTGGCGGGGTGGGGGGGTGGGTGAGGGCGGGTGAGGCGGGTGAGGCGGGGTGAGGCGGGGTGAGATGGGGCGGGGCGGGGCGGGGCGGGACGGGACGGGAAAGGATGGGTAGGCGATGAGGTGAGGTGAGCTGGGACAAGGCGGGACGCAGCATGTCGGGAAAAGGGGTGTAGGGAAAATGAAAAAGTGAAAGAGTAGGTGTCTTTGAAGGTGCCCGTGACGCTGGGAATGGTGCCTCATCACCTGACGATCTAGATGTTTGTGTGTTAAGGGGCGGGGCAGAAGGCTGATATGGTGGAGGACCGGCAATGCGACAGAGGGGTGTGATATGTGTCGAAGGATGGCAGGGGTGGTAGGGGGGCATAGTAGGGAATGCTAGGGTGGTTGGATGGCTGCACGACAAAGCGGTAGGATGGAAGGGCGACAGGGCAGTGTGAAATAGGAGGGTGTCAATGATGCAGAGCGACTCTTGGGGGGCAGTAGGGCAAGACTTGTCTCTGGCAATGCGGAATCAAGAAGTAGTCAAAATGGCAGGGATTACAAAAAAGGAAGGCAGATGAGTGGAAGGAAAAATAAGGCACTAAAATATCTGGGAGACGGAGCGGTTGCAGTAAAATATCGTTTAGACCAGTATGGAAGCAAACTGAATGTAGAGATATTGATGGAGATGACATTACCACTGCAGTTGTGCCGGACAAAAATCACGTAAATCTGCAATGTATTACGTAACCATTTGCATTGGTTAGTGTGATAGAGGGAAGGACATGCTCCGTTCTGGTTGATATTTCTTATTCATTTGGAGCAGTCTGAATTCTGATTCTTATTGCTCTTTATAATATCACTATATATCCAGTTCTCGAATTTACATCCAGTTCTCGAATTACACGGTTCTACTGCAAAAATTTATTTAAACGACATTGATTTACTAACTATTATAGTAGTTAATGATAATAACGAATCTGATGTAACATAAACAGTTATTACTATATTATTTCACACCAATGTAATGGTCTTCTCTTTCAAACTATAAACAAAAATTATTAAATGCCGGGTTCTTTGTATTTTTATTACAATTTGCGCGGAAATTATAAAGGAGAGAAACAATCATATTAAATACATAAAAAATAATGCATTATTGAGACAGCAATTATTATATAGACCACTAAATTATACAAACATTAGTATCCAGAAGCAGCAAAACCACTGCTGAACAAAACCACTCAATATGGATTAGAACAAGTTGCTCGTATACTGCTCTAGAACAACAAATTAAATACTCTCATGAAACTCTGCAATAAATTAAATATTTTTTACAAAAACAGTCTTCACACCTACTGAAATCATATAGAATAATATTAATACAGTGTAATAGTTTTTTTACATACCAAGAATATAAAAAAATTGAAATGCTTCACATTTACTACACCTCTAACACTATCAATTTTCAACCAGCTACAGAGAAACTGAGCAAAGATATTCAATTCATTACTGTGATTTTTTTCTTCTATGATCTCTGATGCGCAGTTATGTTTACCCAACTTCTCCTTGATGTTTCCATTCTAATCCTTTTTTATAGCATAAGGTGGCATTAAGTCTCTCTCTCTCTCTCTCTCTCTCTCTCTCTCTCTCATTCTCTCTCTCTCAATCTCTCTCTCTCTCTCTCTCTCTCTCTCTCTCTCTAGTAGGTTTACTGGTTTACTACATTACCCAGAAGATGGCCAAAATACATGAGTCGCACGTTGAGATGAATATCCGTTGGAAAAATGTCGTTGTGTTTCACCTAATAAGTTGCTGTTGCTTAACGCAACACGTGAACGACAAATATTTAATGGGACGCGGCTTCTTCCTTCGAGTTTGCTTTCATATGACGCCCGCTGTGTGGTAAGTAGTGACGCACTGAGTATGCCAGTTCAGTCGGTACGTGCAGTATGAGATCGGGCGTAATAACATTATGAAGTATTTGTATTTTTCTGTCAAAATCGAAACTGGTTCATTGTTTTCGGATTTTGCCTAGGTCTTGACATTCTAATGAAACATTTCACATGGCCGGAGGCTTTAAAGGAGATCATTGTATTATCTTTTCCCTTTGGTATTTCCGTCACAGAACCTGAATCATTAACTATTAATTCTTTCGTTTATTTTTTTTCTTATGTTATTTAATTCTTCTTATGTTTATTAATTTTTCCTTGCTTACATTATTTATCTCATACAAAATCTTATCATTCTCTCATCATTCTCCCCGTATGGCCATTCCACGATTCTTCATACGCGAAAATAGTTATCTTTCAATTTTTGCCCGGTTTGCAAATTAGTAACTCAGATATCAATTTATTATTATAAAGGTGGTGTGAAGTCGCCAAACAGAGAAACGTTTGGCAGGGTTGCTGTGTCTGCTGTGTTGGTGATGGGTGGCGGAAGGCGGCGGTGTTTGGTTGTGGAGCCCGCGGCGTCACCGCTGTGCTTTCAAGGTTCCTGCGGTGCGCAGAAAACGGCTGTCAGTCAGCGGGACACCGACGCGACGAAGCACTTCATTGACGCAGAGTTGCGCCAATGTTTCTGGGGCGTAAAAGTCGATTGGTTCTTTATTGATATATCCTTGCACCTCATATATCAGAAAGGAAACGGTGCAATTGAAGTAAAATGTGCGTTGCCTGCGATCTGGCAACGCACGATTATACGGTTTTCATAAATATCTCGTGACTCAAAGATGATGGATTAAGTGTTGGTTTCAACGTCCTCCGTTGACCATCAATGGGATGTATGAGCATATCAAAGAGAGACGACAGATTAGTTAATGGAATGTGCTTGAGATTTAGCTCAGTTCAAAAATATTTGAATTGAATTAATGCATTCAATTTTCTTTTACAGTAGACCTTTAAATTTTATAAAATCAGAAAGGAAATTGTTGAAAAATCCTTATTTTTGGTCATTATAGTAATTTCCATGTGAATTTTCAATTATGCATTACTTTCAAATTTAGTTCTAAGAATCTTAGTGTTATAAAGAGTATTTTATTTCTACGTGTCCTACATGATTATCTTATTGTCTGGTTTGGGATTATGGTTTAATATTCTTATTGCATAATTTTTTAAAAAGTCAAACTTTATTAATCATGATATATTTAATTATATTATTTTGAATTGTCCAGCAACAGTGTTTTAGAATTCTTTCGTATGTATTTGTATTTAAAAGTATTTTGTATTCTACATTTTGCAGATACTTCAGCCTCAATTCCCATCACATGTTTCTTTGGGGTTCATCAAAACTCATTATTTTGTAGCTCGTTCGACTCTCTATCATTGTTCTCTACACTGCTGCTCGAGTATCTTTCCTCCCTTCTCTCTTTGTGAACAACCCTGCTTTGTTCTTCGTTCTTACCTTCATCCTACCCTTTCCCTTATCTTCTTCCTTTACTCATTCCTCCTCGTCCTTCTCAACTGCTTCCTTCTTCTAATTCTGCGAATGTTCTTCATAGCTATCATTGCAATTGTCTCCTTGTCGCTGTTCTTCGCGCGTTTCTCCCTGCGTCCGCTTCTTTTCCGCCGCTCTCCTCCTCGCGCCCCCCCCTCCCAGAGGCGCCTCTCGCAGCTGACAGATCGCGCCCCGTCGCCTGAGGACGCGTCTTAATGAATATGAAACAGAGCGCGAGGGGAGGGGGGCGGGGCGTGCAGCGGGGCGGCCTCACTGCGTCGCCAGGAGCTACGGTTTTCGCGGATGTTCTTCTCGCTTGGCGTTCGGTCATCTCCTTCGCTTTTGCCCCTCCCTCCCTTCCTCGCTTCGTCCACCCTCGTCCCTCTTCATTCACCACCACCACCATCTATTCGTTGGGGTTGTCTGTGAAATTTTCTCTTTTTATTTTCGTTTGAATAAAGTAACGGACGCGTAATAGAAATATTTCTTTGTTCTTAGGTTTTTTAAATGTGCTCAAAGGATGTATTGCGAAATGTATTGTATATTATGAAATAAACGCCTCAAATGAAGCTGGGAATGTTTTAATATACATGTCAGTCTACACACAATTATGAAGCCGTTTTATAGCAATCAATTAATGGAATTTTTTTATAATGTCGCATTCAGTGAAGTGGTAAAAAACTGTGAAGGCCTTTTCTGACTTTTTTCAAGTTACGTCTAAATTATTCCAATCATTTTAATGTTGCTTTTTTTCTTATTTTTTTCTTATTTCTGACCGTGGAGTCCTTTACTTTTGTACTTTTAGCGCTTGTCTCGATTGTCTTTGATCACGCGCTTTATCGCCTTGTTTAAGTCTTTCTTTAATAGTCCTTAAAATAAATAGTTTAAACCATCAAATAGACTACAGAGAGATGTAACTAATATGCAATATATCGTGCAATTTCAGAAGAGTGTAATGTAAAGGGTTTACTAGAACATAGAGAATGTCTCATTTTATCTTTCTTAATCTAAGAGAAAATACTCTTGAAAGATATTTAAAAAAACTTGTGGAGGCCAAAACGGAAGTGTGCTGGAAACGTTTTGAAATTAACAGACCACAGATAGTCACTGGATTGTAGTTTGAGATGAAAGAAGATGTAGAAGACATGTAAGAAGATAAAGACACATTGCGAAGATACTTTGAAGAAATAATTAAGAAAAGCTATCTTCAAGAACAGCGATAAGTTACAAAATGCTGAGTATTTTTTAACACTTAAAAGATTGTTATGACTAGAGCCTAGAATTTTGACAACATACCTTATTATTATTATTATTATTATTATTATTATTATTATTATTATTATTATTATTATTATTATTATTAGAATAGTTGAATATATTCCTGATGATCCCGTTTTAATATTGTAGAAAGATGGTTCTTTTTAAATTTATTAGAAACATTAAGCACCAATAAATTTATATGAATTATACGTCTTAATTCCTGGTATCATCTTGGATTGATCCTATTTGGTCCAATAAATTTAAAATGAACCATATTTCTACATTATTATTATTATTATTATTATTATTATTATTATTATTATTATTATTATTATTATTATTATTATTATTATTGTTGGTGTTGGTGTTGGTGTTGTTACATGTTATGACTTTTAACAATACGAATCGCCGACCTGGTTGGCTGAGGTGGCTTAGAGCGTGTACCGACTCAGCATTTCGGTCCGAAGGGTCGCGGGTCCCGCCATGGGAAAGGATGTTTGACCCTTGATCTCCCATGTAGTAAGTGTTGTCGAGGAGGTCCTCGCGTGCTGCTGGCCCCAGATCAGAGGAGTCTGCAAGTGCGTCGGGGACTAGCGTGTGGTCGAAAGACGTCCTCCCAGGACCTAAAGTATAACTTGCGGACGGTTGGATAAAAACCTTAGAAAGAAGAAGTCAATAGAAATCACTTATTTGTACTTCTGGAGTTGTATTAGTAGATTTTTATTTTGTTTTTTATCTATTTTAGATCCTGATGCTTATTTTTTTGGTATTTTGCCTTAATTGTGTGTTTTTGTTTTTGCAGTTTCCGAAAATGCAGAGCATTAAATGAAAATAGGATCTATGCCACTTTTGTAAGCGTGCCTTGTTCTATACGAGAAAAAATAAGGAACAAAATTTCGAACCGTTTTTGAGAATTATTGTTTCGTCGTTTAGGACTTTTTATTATTACTGATTTGTGAAATCTTGGTATAAGTTTCGTATTTCGACTATTATCGGATGATTACAAAAATATTCAAATCCGTCCCCATGCGTAATCACTTCGTAGATAACCCAGCCCACTTTTATAGCCAGAAAATATTTGAACACGAACTCGCAAAATGGGGTTGTAATACATTTCTAAATAATGTTCGTTATTAAATATAGAAAATGTTTCCTTCAATTATATTGCAATTTTTTCTGGGGTCCTGGGTTGACTCCTCTCTCCTTTGGTCTTAGAGTGTGATATGCGACTGGTAATCGCAGCAGAATTTGCAGCACTGCGGCCGTTTATTTCCCCTGTTGCTCTTCTGCAGGACATCCGTCGAAGAGGGGGGGAGTCGTGAGAAAAACAGCGCCAAATAGAACACAGGCGGAAGGAAATACTCGCTTCCGGGAGGCAATTATTTATTCATGAAGAACTAAATAAGTTCGCTTTGTTTACGAAGGTCAAAGGTTCCCACTATTATGAGCGTGATATCAAAGTCTATTTTTTTCAATCGGACAATAAATATGTTATTTCCTCTCGCGGGCGTTCGCGACTCAAAGCGCTGGTTAAATGGCCATTAAAATATTTATTGCTAAAAAGAGACAAAGGCACTTGGCAATGTAAAATATTCTTTTTTTATGCGCGTAACATATTTAGGTGGTAGTGACTTTGTGAGTCATATTTGTGGTGGTAATTCGTTGCAGGTTGCGCTGTGATACAGGACAAAACAGAGTATAAATTTGGTCGTTTTTTATGTAATTTTATTTGCCGTGTACGTGTGCAGCCTGTATACAAGCGTTTTCACCAAACGAAAATATTTTCATATATTCTGTCCTCTGGTGGCGGTGAAGAACGTTTTGATTAGTGCCGAACTGGTCTCTGAGATTAATAAGATTGTTATTATTGGGAAAACTCAACTTTAAGTAAAAAATGTAATAGTAATTCCTAAGAGATAATTCTGTTGAAATAAAATATCTTTGTGATCGTGAGAAATATATTTTCGTGATGTTAAAGTATGATGAGTAATCTTAATGTTTTATCGAAGTGTAAATAGATAGTTCATCGAGAACTAATATTCTAAAATTGCACAGCTAAAATTATGAAGCTGCAATTATGATCATATCTTACACGAAACGTAATAGACACTATTATAATAAATTCACAAACATTTCATGTGGTAAAGTACGAACATATGTAAAATTAATTATAATTTATCTGTCGCGCTCTCTGTCTTGCTTTGTCGCTCTGTCTTTGTCTCTCTCTTTCTCTGGGAGAGGTCGACTGATGTCACAGCAGTGCCTGTGACCGGGAGGTCCTAGGTTTGAGTCTCGACAGTAGCAAGATTTTCGCAAGACTCTAGTTTGTCAGCTAGGTTGAATTCATTCGCTGCCTGGGGAAGAATCTAGCATCCGGGTGCTCTAATCCGTAGTTTTGTATAGTTTCTCCGATCAACACCAGGCGAATGCCGGAGCAGTACTCTAACAAACGGACCACGGACCGCGCGCAACCATTCCTCCCTCTTCCTCGTCCTATCTTCATCCAGTATAGACACACAAACATGCACTACACTACCACACATGCCTGGAGATCGGTCGGGAGCTAAGAGCTTATCCCGGCTTGGACGGTGTCCCGATAGTGGGAGATACTTGGTTGAGAAAAACCCGCTAGCCGACCGTAGATTGGTGCCGGATCTCGCCATCTAGCCGGGGAAGATCACCGATACCTCCCGAGGGGAAAACATGCACAACACTTGCGGGACTAATGACCGCGTTAGTTGATGTGCCCGATGACTAACAACCAACCAACCAGCTCTCTCTCTCTCTTCGTCCCGGAGTTTCCGCCCCATCCCACCCGTCCCGAAACCCCGCGCACGGCTCGCTCGACGCGGCCAGATCGATAACGAGCGCTTCTGAAATCACGCACGTGCCCTGGCCACGACGCGTCGCGTCGGTAGGCTTGGCGGGAGGCAGGCAGGCTGGCAGCAGGCCGGGCCAGGCCACGGCGAGCACGTCACGGCCCTTTAACAGTTCCATCCGTTGCGCGCGGTGGCCCTTCATCGCCGCTCTGTCCCTCTCTTCCTCGCACGCTGAAGCACGTGCTC
>BLKR01007367.1:0-38791 GCA_011170035.1 Teleogryllus occipitalis | reverse complement strand
AGGACGGGCAGGGGAGGGTCAGGGTGGGGTGGGGAAAGGCGGGAAACGGTGGGGAGGAGCGGGGAGGGGCGGGGCAGGGCGGTGCGAGGCGGGGCGGGGCAGGGCGTTGGGGGTGGGCGGGGAGGGGGGCAGGGTGGGGCAGGGCGGGGCACGGCGGGGCAGGGTGGGGCAGGGCTGGGCGGGGCAGGGCGGGGAGGGGCGGGGAAGGGAGGGGCAGGGAAGGGCAGGGAGGGGCTGGGCGGGACAGGGCGGGGAGGGGGGGCAGGGCGGGGCGGAGCAAGGCGGGGCGGAGCAGAGCGAGGCGAGGCAGGGCGGGGAGGGGCGGCGCGGTGCAGGGCAGGGCGGGGCGGGTGGAGCAGGGATGAGGGGGAGGGGTGGAGGCGAGGGCGTCGGCCGCCAGCGAACGAAAAGCGAGCCTTTTGCCGCGCTAATGCCCGGCGCGTGGGGGACGGGAGTGCATCAGCTCAGCGTGAACACACTGCCTCCGCCCCCGCCGCCGCAGATTATCTCTCGCGTCACGCACGCCTGCCACCCTGCCTTCGCCACTGCCCCCGCCGCTCCCTGTTTCACGCTGCGCCATCACGTCTTCTTTACTATCATTAAAGCCGCCTTCACTGACATCATTAGAGTCTGAATTCTGATAAATTATTATCATCAGCATCATTCCTTAAAATAATTAAAACCTCAAGAGTTACATACCTCTAACTTCTCAACCCCTTTCTGACACGTCACGTGAACACCTCATAAATCATTAAATAATTTGTAGGTGTTCGGGTGATTCACCGCTTTCCGTGTTTCACAGTGCAATATTCTATGTTTGTAACTGTTATTTTAGCTGCTGCGTGATTTCCAATAAACATCAGAGAGAAACGAAAGCTGAATGATATAAAAGCAAACACGTATTAAATTTGTTGTTTGTTTAAAAAAATAAATGAATATTTTTACCACTAGCATACTCATATTTCAATCTATAAACACAGAACAATTTACGGAATATGCTTTGTTTCTATCTGGATACCGTCTAAGCGTACTAGCTAATCGATTTCAGAGGCTCTTCAAAATAAACGGACATAAAAATTGATCACCAATTTGAAAATAATGCTGCATCCATCTTCAACTTTTCTTCGAAACAACGTTCTCTAATCATTCGTAATGGCATCGAACGTGGAGTGATCGGTTGAACTTGTCATCGTCAGTTGTGGCGAGTCTTTGACTTTTATCCTTTCAGACAGGGTATCGGCGCCGACAGATCCCGGGGTTCTTTGACCGTCACCCATCCATAAATCGGCGGGGCCTGGAGTTGCTCAACTTCTCCGAGTTCACGAAGTGAGGTTACGCCATTCGGTTACCGATTCCGGCCATAAAAAAATCAACCGCAAAATAAGTTCACCTTCTACCATCCATCCTATCATCTTGCTCTACCACCAACAACTATAAAATTCCTTTCCACTCACTTCTTCAATCAAGAATATCGACCTTCACTTAGACATGAAATTAACTTGAAAAAACCGCACAAAAACTAAATTGTAGAAATTCTTTCTGAAACTACATGAACAGTGTACATATATTACCATACACTGCATGTGAACAAATCTATTCTTTACTCTCTCTTCTGCTTTTTTTCCAACACGTTCTGGAGTGATCCAGACATATCTCTGCAATTAACATAATTCATATTTTTCAAAAACAATTATTCAATGGTGCAAACAACGCCTCACGATCAGTCAGGAATGCAACCCTTCGCTCGCATTTCAACAAAAAATATTGAAAGAACAAATTGTTCATTGTACAAAACAATATCACTTACTATTTCTACTTCCATCTGCTAAAAGAGCTGGACTATCTTACAATCCTTTTCTGAAAGTACAAAGACACCCCAACACTCCATCTTCAATTGATTATCTGCTTTAGTCTAATATTATTTATTGTCAGCTATTCCTATCATCTCCCAGTTCATTCGCAAATATTTTGGAGAGCAAAACATTATTTCATTCTGTTCATAGATACTAAATACGTTGAAATAACTAGAAATAAACAAAAATATGAGAAAATCAAATAACAATGGTACACTCTAACAATGAAATACTATGTATATTTGAATCAACGGTCTAATAACACAACCAAGATTTCAAATACGTGGTGGTATTGAATTTTTCCGGAGTAGTCTCTTGTTTTTTCAGCCTTAAAAATATGAAAAGAGATATCTCAGAAAAATTTGGTAATCACTTTATTCATCCCTTCTCATCACCGCTCAGCCCCTAATCCTCAGTCTCCTCCCATCAGTCATGGACATGCTGCAATCAACATTTCCAGCAACCACACCAATATCTTCAATATCTTCAGAGATCTGACAGTTACCAACACCACTAACCATCTCTGTCACCAATCCACACTCCCCATCACCATCACCACTTCCGCCATTTTCACTGTCGTACCCGCCATTTTTATCGCCTGCGTGGCTTTCATATCGCCTCCGTCGCCGCCGCCGCCCCCGCTTAATGCTCGCATTGTTGTCGGTCACTTTGCCCGCGCCACCCACGATCAACACTTTAGATGAGCCCGACACGGCGGATCTCGCGTGAAAGGGCCTGCGATGGGTCACGAATATTCTAGCACGCAGCTGAGCTCGCATCAACGCCAGAAGGTCTCGCCTGGGGAGGGTTGCCATATATTGATTTCCCCCCAAAAATGTACTGAACCTCTGTTCATTTTAAATTCAAGGAAATCGAAAATATTCGAATTCTGAATCACTCTCATTAACCTATGGATTTACTTGTTTTTATGAAGGGTAATTTTATTCCTTAAGGTCTTTTGCAACAAAAACTAGTTTTAGTCAATATCCTAGTGATATTTAGAAAGAAAGGAAACATACACTTGCAGATTCGGCGGATCTTGGATCAGCAGAAAGCGAGAACTTCAATGTCACAAAAAAGATCCAGACGAGGATGAGATCCGAAACCATGAGGTGGCTCAGAGGATCGAGTGATGTCACTACAATGCCTCCATGTGGGAAGTCCTCGCGTTCGAGTCTCGATGGCGGCAAAATTTTATATACTAGCCTCATAGCTAGTGCTCCAGTAGTACCCCAACAAACAGGCCCCGGACCGCGCGCAATCTTTCCTTCCTCTTCCTTTTCTTATCCACTTCCCTTTCCTAACTTAGTTACAGTTACATGCACTACACTACATACGAGAGACCAGTCGGGATCTTGGAGCCAATCCCGGCTAAAATGGTGACCATCTGGTGGGTGATATCTGGGAGGGGAAAAACTCTGCACGCCGACACGTACCGGGAGCGGTAACTCAGTGCATCAACTGATGTCACTCCAACGCCTCTGACCGAAAGGTCCTAGGTTCGCTCTCAACGGTGGCAGGATTTTCGACACTATCTTTTCAGCTAGGAAGAATTCAGTTGCTGTCTGGAGGAGAATTCTAGCGGCCGGCTGCTCTGATCGGTAGTTTTCCGTGGTTTCTCCGATCAACACTGGGTGAATGCTGGAGCAGTACCTTACCAAACGGGCCACGGACCGCGCGCGATCTTTGCTTCCTCTTCCTTGTCCTATCCTCTCCCCTTACACACGCTTACACTAACATGCACTACACTACCACATATTCCGGGAGACCGGTCGGGAGCTTAGAGCTTGTCCCGGCTGGGGCGGTAGCCCGCTAATGAAAGAGTCCTGGTTAGGGGGAAAACCCGCTAGCCTGCGGTAGGTCGGCGCCGGATCTCGACATCTAGCGGGGGAGATTCCTGCCATCTCGCGAGGAAAACTAATGCACTACACTGACGGGACTAATGACCTAAGCTATTGACGTGCCTGAAACCACTAACAACCAACCAACCGATGTGTATGTCGGCGCCGTCCCTCGACGTCGCGCGGACAAAGAACACTGCTACCTACCGTGATAAAACGTGCACGACACTTACGGGACATATGACTAGAATAGTAGTCGCACGCGAAAACAGGAAATAATCAATCGACTATTATTGCATGAAACTATTGCATCAAAGGTGCTGCGCCAGTGCCTCGCGTACACAAAGTGGCCTTGAAGAAATTCACAGTACTTGTATTATACCTAATAGTCATAATGAATAAAGAGTTTTACTCTTTAACTGTTTGCATTTATTCCATTTTGAAAACAGACGTTTCCGTCCAAAGTTAAGCTTTGGTAGGATCTGGGCTTCGTAGTTTAAAAAATTGCGTTAAGTTCCAGGATTTTTCCATAATTTATATACATACAGTCTCCTTATTACAAATTGATCAATGATTGATATTGCTAAGTACATACAAGTCATAGCTGTCACTCAGTACTCCGAGTCTGCATTTATACAGATATGCAGTTCTGCATTTTCCTTTGCGGCATTTACATGCTTGCGACATGTCATAAATAAAAACAAAAATAATTAATTACTAATATTACTCCAATCTGTTTTGATTCTCTATTTTAAGCCTCATTCATGAACTGGAACATGTTTCAAAGTATTTCACGTAACACTCATTAGAGTGAAGTAGAAATGACTACGAAGCTTTCACCCCCGATCGCATTCACTTCAAACTAGACAAATGAAACAACAACGCCAGAACAAATAACACACAAGTCTAAAACTAAATGAAAAGCAAACAGATGGAGTTGCATGGAAGAGTATGGGAGAGTCTACATGCAATTCAATGAGAGGAAATGGAAATACATACTGTAATAAAATAGTACAATGGAGGGAGTAAAGACAATTGAATTAAAATTAATACGTTATGAGAGAATGGAAAAAGAGTGTGTAATGAAGAACAACAGAGACGATAATCAAAATGAGTATGAGTATGGGATAAAAAGGCAATAATGATCTGATAATAATAAAGAAGAGGAAAAAATAACGAAGTACAATATGACAGAAACGAAGTTCAGAGGGGACTATCAAAATTAACGTATTGAATAATGGGCTTTCGTTGTCATACTGATTCTGAATAAGAAACGGTTTATCACAGTGAACCGCAAAATAAAGGGACAAAAATAGAAATGCTTAAAGTGAATAGTAAAACAGTAGACGCAAAACGTACGACGTAGAGGTTCAAAAGAACGAGAAACAGTTATGGATTACGCGTGAAGAACGAATCTAAATCGATAACAAATGACATAGAGCAAAAATGGCTATTATAGGAACAAGTAAACGAAATACAAAGATTTATTCATTGATTATTTAGCGTTTACAGGCACTTCAACTTCTACTGATACTAAGATGACAAAAGAAAGGTGTTTAATGAAGTAAAAGACAAAAATCAAAGGTATAACCTGAACAAAAAACAGTATGAAACCAAAAGCCTGCAGCAACAAAAATGCTGCTGAACATAACCACACACTTTTCCAAAAAGAAGCACTCACATTGTTCAGAAACAACAAGTTAAATACTCTCGCATAACACTTTAATAAATTAAATATTTTATCAAAACCAGACATCACGAAATATTCCACATTTGTGTATTCATGTAGTATAAAAGGATACACAATACATTTCTTTACATAGCAAAAACATCAAAAACCTTGCTGTTCCATAACGCGAGCAGCCTCTTCCTTGGTATCTTACTGTCGCATGACATCAGGGTTTTCGCAAGTTTTCACTCAATGGATATTAAATTTCGTCGAATTCACGATATGAAATTAGTCGAAAAAAAACAAATATTTGCATTTATCACAAAATGATTACATTTATGTCGTTTAAAAAAATAGTTTTATAGAATTTTTGAATTTATATCGAAACTGTAGACTCTTGTCACATAGCTGGAGACTGGAAAGTTTTTCCGTCAATTTATGTTTATATTTAAAATTTATAATATGACTACTTGTCAAAGGCGAATAATAACATTTGTAATAACATGGTTGCTAAATACAAGACAAATAGCTGTAAACTGTACTAGGCAGATCGTGTAATTTCGCTTAATATGTTTTCTGAGTAGAATATTTATATTTGTTTAGATTCTGAGATATATTTTGTGAGAAGTACATTCTTATATGAACATTTAAATCATTAGTTCAATTCTTGAACTATTATGTAACTGGAGGCTATGTGTCGTGTGAAGATAGAAGCTACGTGTTATAAAATCGAGTCAACCCAAGTTTTTTAACTTTAAACAATAAGTACATAAATATTTTTTCAATAGATAAATTAAATTAAATAAGTAAGTAAGAAAATAAATAAATAATAAATAATACATAATACATAATACATGATAAATGATAAATGATAAATGATAAATGATAAATGATAAATGATAAATGATAAATGATAAATGATAAATGATAAATGATAAATGATAAATGATAAATGATAAATGATAAATGATAAATGATAAATGATAAATGATAAATGATAAATGATAAATAATAAATAATAAATAATAAATAATAAATAATAAATAATAAATAATAAATAATAAATAATAAATAATAAATAATAAATAATAAATAATAAATAATAAATAATAAATAATATAAATGATAAATAATAAATAATAAATAATAAATAATAAATAATAAATAATAAATAATAAATAATAAATAATAAATAATAAATAATAAATAATAAATAATAAATAATAAATAATAAATAATAAATAATAAATAAATAAATAAAATTATTGTCAACGCCAGCACCAAGTCGAAAGCGATAAAGAGACAGACAGAGGAACCAGGCGGGCGCAACAAAGTCGGAGAGGTCGTCGCAGGTCGCAGCGCTACAACAGCACAGCACAGCACGGGCGCATCCCGCACTCCCACGGGGCTGGCCCCCTCCTCTCGCCCCGCCCTCCGCTCCGTCTGCCAGACGGTTAATCGCCCTTCGGGAGCAACGCGAGCCGAACGGGCGGGCGCCCCGACGCGGGCGAGTGGGCGCCTGGAGCAGCAGGATCGGCGGGGCGGGGGTGCGGGGTGGGGGGTGGGCGGTGGAAGGCCAGCCGGGGCTGAGGCAGCGGGGCAAGCCGCGCATGGACGCGGTGTGGGAACTGGCAAGGGATTTCGCACGGAGGGCGGCGTGCAGGGCGAGACGGGGCGCAGAGGGAGGCTGAGGGAAAGGTCAGGGACACTGCAACGGTGCCCGAATGATAAATGTGTTCCTACTGATTAAAACAACAGCAACAATAACGATGAAGAACATTTGAAAATATCGAAATATAACAAAATAGTCACCGTCTTGAAACACTATTAGAAGTATTTTAGGTGTGAAAGTCAACCAAGGATTAAGACAAGGGTGTGGTTTTTCCCCAATCCTCTTCAACATATATATCTACACATAGATATATATGTAGAGAGATAGAGATATAGGTATAAGCAAAATTATGGATTACCACAAATCCTAGAGGTATACCAATATCGAGAACAAAAGAAATCACACATCTGACTTATGCAGATCAAGTTATTTTGTCTACCTCGGAAGACGATATCCAAACATGCCCTAACCGAGTATTACAGAGTTATAATTTAAGGATATTTAGGCAAAAAACTAAGGCTGCTGTCATACCAAGAGCAAACATTTGAGAAGAATAAAAATTGTTATCAACAACCAAATTATGGAACAAGTTTCCAACTTCACTTACCTCGGCTGCAAAATATGTGTTCACGCAACTAATAATGTTGTTCAATGTCTGATACGCCTGGCAGCTTGGTGGCGACTGCAAATTATTTTATTATATGTAAGTCACACGTAAGCCAATCATAGCGATCCTGGTGGCTGTGTTTTGAACCAGTGCCGCCAAGAGATGCATTGAGTATCGGCTACGCCGAACACAGTTCCAATGTAGCTGTTAACGGAGAGGCATGGCTCTTTGGAAGCCGCTGTTTTTTACAGTCTTTTCACAGCTACAGTTCATTTTGTGCTACCATAGTTTAGTGCCATGTGGCACATCGTAATGTGTGAGTGGTGCCCTTGATTGCTACGTGTTACGCGGCTGGAATTCCATGATAAACGGTTTCTAACACATGCTTTCTCCTATGACACGTGCGCAGGCACACGGCTGTACTGTATTTTCTCTTACTTTGTACTGCAGTTTCGTTTAATACACTTAATTGGTTTGTGTGAATTGTGTAATTGTTTTTTTTATGTATTTGTTACCACATAAACTCAAAGGTTTGAACAGTTTCTAAGATGCCACGCACCTTCCTATTCATGAGACCTTGGAAGGTAAAAAACTGAGTATCTTCGAAATGTACAGAGTTCACTGTTTCCCGACACCCTTACAATATGAAATGACATAAACCCTAAAATGCAAGATAATGTAAGCAAATACAAGTTGAATGGCATTATGGAGAGGAATTTTAAAAATAATACGTTGAATAGCACTCTAATAAGATTTCACAATATTATATCTCAACCCACAAGTGAAACGTGGACACTGAGAGAAAATGCCAAAATAAGATTAAAGGATTCCCAAATAAATTTCTTAAGAGCTAACCTTGAGGATCTGAGTCCCAAAGAAAGACATAAGGTCCAGGTTAAATATTGACAGTGTAGTAAATGACATTAAAAATACGAACAGAAATGGTTCCAGCATTTAAAGTGGATTACAACAGTCCGATACGCTAACCGTTATACCACCGAATCCGCATATATAAACTCCGCTATATAAATCTAAGGACTAAAGAGATGAAGGTAGACCTAGAATGAGGTGGCCAGAGCAGTTCTGAGTCTCGGAACGGGCCATTGGCTCCCAATCGTTGTCAAGAATATTTTAGGTGAATTTAGATGAATTGTTACTATACAATTGTCACATAAAAACTCCTAATAGAAATAGCAAGCCATAAGAGTCTGAGGGGGTCAGGGCCTTGACTGATGTCACTCCAGTGCCACTGAGCAGGAGGTTCTAGGATTCGAGCCCCGGCGGTGGCAGAATTTCCGACACCAGCAAGATAGCTAGGTCGAATACATCCGCTTTCTGGAGGCAAATTCTAGCGGTCCGCTGGTCTGATCACTAGATTTCCATGTTTGTTCTGAACAGTACTAGGCAAATATGGCAGAACTACCATAACAAACGATCCACGGACCGCGCGCGATCATTCCTTACTCTTCCTTAACCTATCGTCACTCATTACTCACACATACGTACATGAACTACACTACATATGTCGCGAGACCGGAACTTGTTCGAGCTGGGGAGGTGCCCGGCCAAGCTGGTGGGAGATACCCGGTTAGGAAAACCCCTGGCAAAACGAATAGGTCGGCGCCAGGCCACACCCGGAGGGGGAACCCCACATCCTGACATTCACTATTTTTACGGGATCAATGGACATTGAAATAGCACGAAGCACGAAATAAGCAAGAGGCAAGAGAAAAAGTTAGTTCAAAATATAAAATTTAAAATTCACTTACTAATTTTTATTATTTTAATGGGTCACATTTTCCTCCAATTTAATACGACCCACATAGGTATGTGACGTGCTGCAGCGCGAATAGCAGCTTTCGCTGTAAGCTCCGGGCTCGGAGCCACGCGTGACCAATCTCTCCTGTTCTTTTTTGAAATTTCCCTCATAGTAACACAATTTAATTTAAAGGGAATAGGACTTTACATTACGAAAATCTAACTACGAATACATTTTTTTGATACTTTGAAGAAGTATAAGAGTAGTACTAACTTTAAACTTCAATATGGCAAGAGAAATGTTCCATCTGGATTACCATTCCCTTTAAATTAAATTCTAATACTACTATTCTGTAAGAAGCTTTATTCGACAAAGCACTGAGCGCCGCCGACAAAGCTGCAAGGGAGGTCTCGCGAATGTAGCATGTTGAATGCGTTGGAAAGTTGCATCCCTTCTGTAAAAATTAAATGGTTAAAAATTATTTTATATTTTCAAATATCTCCGTTAGTTTATTACACCCAGTTTTTAAATTAGACACTAATTTACAGCTCAGCTAATACATCTAATCTCGCTATTAAAAATATTCAAACCGGGAGCGGTGGCTCAGTGCATCAATGTCACTGCAGCGCCTCTGACCGGGAGATCCTAGATTCGAGTCCCGACGGCGGCAGGATTTTCGACACTAGGTTTTTCAGCAAGGTCTAATTCAGTCGCTGTCTGGAGGAGAATTCTAGCGGCCGGCTGCTCTGATCGGTAATTTTCATGGTTTCTCCGATCAACACCAGGCGAATGCCGGAGCAGTACCCCTAACAAAGGTACCACGGACCGCGCGTGATCTTTCCTTCCTCTTACTTCTCCTATCCTCATCCTTTACACACACCTAAATTAGCATGCACTCCACTACCACACATGCCGGGAGAGCGGTCGGGAACCTAGAACTTGTCTCGGCAGGCGCGGTGTCCCGCTGGTGGGAGAATCCTGTTTGGGAAAATACCGCTAGTCAATGGTAGGTCGGCGCCGGATCTGGCCATCCAGCGGGAGAAGACCACCGCCACCTCCAGAGCAAAAACACACACTGCACTTACGGGACTAATATTCATAGTAGTTGACGCGCCTGGGATCACTAACAATCAAGCAATCAAAAATATTCAAATTGCTTGGTGGAGACTTCCAAAGAAGCCAAGCGAAGGAGCGATGAATGGAGGGTAAAGTCCCGAACTGGCAGGAGTACACAAGTGGATGGTGTGGAAAACGATATGCACAAGGAAGTAGTAACTGGAAAGGCATATAGTAGAATGGAGAGGGTTCGATTGATTGATTGATTTTTTCGTGTTTCCGGGCGCGTCAACTACTGTGGTCATTAGTCCCGTTAGTGTAGTGCATGTTTTTTCAGGAGAGGGCGGTGATCTTCCCCAGCTGGATGGCGAGATCCGGCGCCGACCTACCGTCGGCTAGTGGGGTTTCGCCCTAACCAAGACTCTCCCACCAGCGGGGCACCGCCCCAGCCGGGACAAGCTCTAAGCTCCGGACCGGTCTCCCGGAATATGTGATAGTGTAGTGCTTGTTAGTGTAAGTGTGTGTGTGTAAGGGGAGAGGATACGACAAGGAAGAGGGAGGTCAGATCGCGCGCGGTCCGTGGCCCGTTTGATAGGGTACTGCTCCGGCATTCGCCTGGTGTTGATCGGAGAAATCACGGAAAACTACCGATCAGAGCAGCCGGCCGCTAGAATTCTCCTCCAGACAGCGACTGAATTCGACCCAGCTGAAGAGCTAGTGTCTAAAATCCTGACGCCGTGGGAAGTAGGAACCTAGGACCTCCCGGTCAGAGGCGCTGCAGTGAGATCAGTTGATGCACTGAACTACCGCTCTCGGTGAGAGGGTTCGGCGTAGACCTGACGGCCGAGGTGGGCTGAAGGTCGAGGTGGGTTGTGCTTGCGATGCAGCAAACGTGTCACACCGGGTGACACAGTTGGATGCGCTGCGTTTGGAATCACACTCCGGTGACGGGGATCGAAGATGAGGCGGGGACAGGGAGCGGGGGCGAGGCTTGGGGCGCGAATGAGGGCAACGGCTGTGAACGTGGGGTAGAGGCGGAGACAAAGGACCGGCGACCGGGGCAAAGACCGAAGGTTGGGTGCGGGAGTTGGGGGCACAGGCTGCTGAGAGCGGGGACTGAGATACAGGACTGTGGGCGGGGACTGTGGGTGGGGGCTGGGGGCCGACGTTTGGTGGCCGGGACAGGAGACGGGGACTCAGGGTGGGCGCTTCCCACTCCTCACGGCGGCAGGATTTTCGACACTAGCGCGTAGTGGCTGTAGACATGAGGGAAGGGCGTGAATGTAGGATAGAGGCAGGGGTCGGGGTCGAGGACTGGGAGCGGATGCTTGGTGCGGGAACTGGGGGCGGAGGTTGGGAGCGGAGACTGGGGGCGTGGGGCCGGAGACTGAGGCCGTAGACTGTGGGGGGCGAAGACTGGGGTCGGAGACTGGGGGGCGAAGAGAGGGGGCGGAGACTGGGGGCGAAGACAGGGGGCGGAGGCTGGGTGCGGAGTCTGGGGGTGAAGACTGGGAGCGGAGTCTGGGAGCGAAGGCTGGGGGCGGGGACTGAAGTGGGCTGGGGGTATGGAGAGAGGGAACTAAGAGCGAGGACTGCAGGCAGTTCTAGGAAGCGGCAGAAAAAGTACCCTTGGGCGCGAGCAGAATTGAGAGTGTTCGACGGAATTGGCGTGGAGGGAAATGACGGCGGGCACGGCGGGTGGATTCGACGAAAGACGAAGAGGATGAAGGGCAACGAGGCGGAGTGCGACGGGAGCGGGAAGGCGATGCCCGGGGCGGGTGATCGGGGCGGCAAGAAGTGCAGCGGAGAGCGGAGCGGAGAGTGCGCGTCGGGGTGGGCGTGGTCGCGGAGGGAGAGCGGCGAGTGCGATGCGGCAATGGGATGAAGCCAATTGCGGCGGTGGTGCCGCGCGTGGTAGCGAAGTTGGGCACCCTACGAATGTTTCCTCGGAGGGGGCGAAGGAGACCGGGGGCAAGTGGGCCGAGGGGGGCTGGGGGAGAGGGGCGGGGCTAGCGGAAGCACGCTAAGGGCGGAGGTGAGGGGTCAAGGGGGAGGGGTCGAAGGGAGGGAGCAAGGAGGAGGAGACGAGGGGGAGGAGTGGAGGGGAGGGGGACGAGTGGGAGGAGTCGAGGCGGGGTAGGCGAGGGGAGGGTAGGGGAATGGGCGAAGGGGCGTGGTGGTGAGAGCGAGGGGGCTGGGAGGGGATGTGGGCGAGGAGGGGTGATGGGAAGAAGCGATGGGGAGGGTGAGGGGGAGGCGGCGAGGGGGATGTGGCGAGGGGAGGGGCGGAGGCGAGGGGGCGCGGGCGAGGGGAGGCGGCGGGGGATATGGCGGGGAGGGGCGGAGGCGAGTGCAGGCGAGGAGGACGGGAGGCTGGCCGGGGGCGGCGGGTGAGACGGGAGGGCGGGATAGAGGGTATGCGGGAACGTGGGGGTGCGCGGCGAGAGGGCGGTGGCAAAGGGACGAGGGGGCGGGGCGAAGGGTTTGGGGGCCCAAGGAAGCGAGGGGCGTGGGCGAAGAGAGCGGTGTGGAGCGGAGGGGGAGCCCGCGGCGGTGAGGGCGTCGGCGTGGGAGGATTGCGCTCATGGAGGGGCGGGGCGAAGGAGCGCAGGGGACCGGCAGCAGGGCAAGAACATCTCGGAGCCCCGCTCCTCGCCTTCCCCCACCGCCTACTCCCTGCCGCAAAGCGCCGGTCGGGAACAAGGGGATGTTCGCTTGAGTGCGGTGACCTTCAGGAGGTCAAGGTCGTCTCGGGCAGGGGTCGGGTGACAGGCGAGGAAACGAAAGAGAATGATTGGAGAAAGCTGCGAATGAATGCGCTGTACGATGATCGCTTTTTACGATGAGATTAAAAGCAGAATAAAATGAATCAAGTTTTATTGATCGAAACAATGCCCTAAACAAAAGTATTCTTAATTTCCTGACATGTCAATCAACGACATAACGAAAAAAAAATATCATGTTAATTTTGGAAATAATGTATTTCGTGGCTGTTTAAATATAATTTACCAGATCTTTTAATAGTCACCGAGTGACTAAGCTCGGACCAGCATTATTGTCTAATTTCTGGTGACTTCGTTCAGGAGTTACAAGACATCAAGTCCCGACACTATATACCTACATAAATCGAATTCAGACGTTTTCTCCAGGAAAATTCTACCGGCCGGGTTTTCAGTACTTTTTCGTGGCCTATCGTCGGTAGTTTTTCGTTTTTTTGCGTTCCATACCAGGCGAATGCCGAACCAGTACCCTAACAAACCGGCCACGGACCGCGTGCGATCATTCGTTCTTCTTCCTTGTCCTACCATCACCCTTACTTACACATACATACATGCAATACATCGCTACACTTGTTGGGAGATCTGTCGGGACCTTACATCTTATCTCACTTGCAGTGGTTGTCTGCTGGGGGTGATACCCAGATGGGTAAACCATTGCAGGCCAACGTGTGGGTTGGTGCCTCTTCTCTCATTCCAGCCAGCTCCATTCCTTATCAACACCTCCAGGGCTGTAGCATTCACTACACTGACGCGACTAATGATTCTAGCAGTTGATATGCCCGGAAACATCAATTTTAGTACGAAATATGTCCTATTATGTATTATTTAAAAGGAAAAATGAGAATGAATATATTTTCAGTTTCAGTTAGTTCATGTGATGCAATTCATTATTTCAGGCCAAATATTTCGTAATTATGAAAATTCGTAATTACTAAATATATTGAGTCTATCTTAGGCTGATAATTGCCAAATTTAATGTATCGCCTATCGACAGGTGTTATTGTATTAATTCCATTGGTATTTGTACCTATGTTTTTGTTCTCGACAGAGAAATTTTAAATGTTTGTTTGGAAGTGAGATGTAAAATTACATCAGTTAAATTACTGGCTTATTTAAATCCAGATTTAGTTATTTCAGGAACAGATTTCCTCTTTATCTCACATGCTGAAATAGATCTAGTATCAAATGCAGATAGTTTGAATTTAACGACTCCTGGAATCATACGCACTATCAATAACGGGCTCGAGGTAATCCAATTTCACGGTTATTGAACTTTCAGAGAGCGAGGTTTCATTCTCTCCGATCCAAACCCTTTTATATAAACAGCCGTCCACCTCATCAGAGATTCCATTGTGATGAAGGAGCCATTTGGAAATCATCCATGGCAATGATGAGAGTGCAGATGAGGTCATAAAACTCACGCTTTTGCTTCGCGCTTAGAGAAATCAAATACAAACATAATTACGCCCGCGTTGAAACGTTTCATGGTCGTCCTCACAAAAGGGAATAGATGGAACCCCGACCCTTTTATGCAAGTGTTTGCCTTTTGCGACTCGCTGAAAGAAAGGTCGCCGCGTCGGGAAAAAAAATACTCACGAAGAGCAGCCTATACCATAAACATTTATATAACCCTTTGGCGAGACAAGCAAAGAGGGAAGCGCGTTGCATTTTAGCTCCGGAGAGAGCCGTATCGTCGGAACGAGGGGTGGGAGAAGCATATCTCCTTTCCTTTTTTCTCAGGCCTGCTGTTACTGGGTTAGGGGCCATTCAAAACAAGCAATAACAGTTAGCAGGCGTTAGAGAAAGAGAGAGAAGGAGCTCGTCATTGCCTCGCTGCATCTGCCGTGCGGTGCGTGGTCGTTGAGGCTGCCGGCGCTGTCAAACTTCTTTTGACCAAAGTCTTTGCATGACCAGCGGGAATGTGAAGGAATTATATTTTGATTCAAGACACAGATTTTTGAAGGAAAAAAAGAAATATTGCGGTGTTTTGATGTAGTCTGGATGAAAAATTCTGAACTAAAGTGAAAAAGAATATTTGGCATCAAGTGAATGATTTTGTGAACTCCTTGACGTTTTTGGGAGAGGTTCAATTTCGAAAACAAATAGGCTTGTCGTTAAATAAACAACTAAAAAACACGACTCTAGAATGTTTTTCACTCTCTGACATTGCGTCACATTAAAAAACGTATTGTCTGCACGGCAACGTGACTTCAAGTGTTTTAACTTTACGTAAGTTTAGCAATACGAGGAAATCTTGAAAATAAATAGTATATTATTACGTAGAATAGCTGAAGCGCTGCATTTTTTGCAACAAATTGCATGCCGAGCCGGTATTTTTTTACTGTCAAGTTCGAGTGAGCGCAAACCAAGCGTTATAGAAATCCTCTTACTTTGAGTACTCACGACGAAAAGCAAACAATTTAAATACAATATCACAAAAAGCGAATTGCGGAACATTAATTTCATTTGGTTTACATTCATCAAAAATAGTAAAAGTTGTCAGCGACGTATCGGAGAGGAGTATAATCTGAGAATATATTTGTAAGCTCCACTACCCCACATTATACCCCACACGTTTACTATACGTAGTAGAATGAATAAAATGCGTTGAAAAACTAGATTGGTGAAATATGAAAACTAAACATTTTCGTTCCGTAACAAAAGAAAGCTTTTTTGCTTGGTAAACGAATCACAAATTTGATTTGATAGTATTCCTAACAAAATTGCAACAGACATCGCTGGCTCTATTCCTACCACAAATATAAAAATGAAAGCTCCAAATGTGTGCGTAGGGATTAATTTATGAGCAGAAGTGAGGGAAGGAGCCATCTTAGAAACTTAAAAATACGATGCTTCCTGAACAGATTATTGTAATAAGAATCGAAGGTATTGAAATGTTATTGTGTTAGTACCATGGCATACTGAAACTCTTTCAAGTCTTAGAGTTTATTTATTTATTTTAAATCGGTTTATAACATCTAGGTCATCTTAGGGTTTATTATTCATCAGTTACTCATATTTTTTAAAAAGTGTATAACATCAACTAGAGATCTAAAATTCAATGAAGTTAAATAGAATACATCCAAGACACAAGAATTAATATGGTCATATCTTTTTTAGAAAGTTGGACCATATCTTATAATTTTGATGTAAATCCACAGAAATATTATTTCAGGACTTACAGTATTAAACTCAAAGACTAATGAAATGATAGATGTTTAAAAATTCTGAAACAATACAGTCTACATCCTCTGAAAACACAGAGGTGATAATCTTTTTGGAGTGTAATTGAAATTTTTTGTATTTATCACGATCTGTATATATTAGTTGTAGGTCACTACGGTAAAGAAATTCTACTGTTCACCTTAACTCCAAAACTTAATGCATCTCATATATTGTAATTATAAACACTGGAAACATTTTTGCGAGGAGACATGTGCTAGACGACTGCTGGACAGTGAACTAATATTCATTCACTAACAATTATATTTAAAAAACACACTTCGAACTTAAAAAACACACCATTTTAGCTTCTCTAACAATAATACCACACTTACGCGTTTTATCAAAGACGAAATGTCAAATTCTTTTAACTGATTGATTACAACTCACAGAAAGAAATAATGAATAAATGACGTCTTATAAATATTAATTTTCTTTCTTTTTTGTGATTTTATTAAATTTGGTGATTATGCTATAAAATCGGTTAATAATAGCAAGCGATAAAATATCTAAGACCCACTAACTTTCATATAAAGAAAATTAATAAAATGTTGTTGAATAGAAAGCTCAAACTTCTCACTATCCCTTAATATTTTAAAAAGAAACACTTTTGCACTTTCTTTTACAGGTTCTATTGAAAATTGTAACGGTACCTTATTTATAAATTCAATTTCTTCAATTCGAGCAAAACAATTTAAGCAAACATTTTTTATAAAATTTAGAGGTCTAAGAACTTCATGTTAAGATTGATTGATTTTTTAGTGTTTCTGGGCGCGTCAACTGCTTTGGTCATTAGTCCCGTGAGTTTAGTGCATGTTATTTCTTGGGAGATGGCGGTGAACTTACCCCGCTGGATGGCGAGATCCGGCGCCGACCTACCGTCGGCTAGTGGGGTTTACCCCAAACCAGGACTCTCCCACCAGCGGGGCACCGCCCCAGCCCGGAACAAGCTCTAAGCTCCCGACCGGTCGCCCGGAATATGTGATAGTGTAATGCATGTTACTGTAAGTGTGTGTATGTGTAAGGGGAGAGGAAAGGACAAAGAAGAGGAAGGAAAGAGCGCGCGGAGTCCGTGGCTCGTTTGTTAAGGTACTGCTCCCTCATTCACCTGGTGTTGATCGGAGAAACCACGGAAAACTACCGATCAGAGCAGCCGGCCGCTAGAATTCTCCTCCAATTAGCGACTGAATTCGACCTAGCTGAAATTCTAGTGTCGAAAATCCGGCCGCCGTCGGGACTCGAACATAGGACCTCCCGGTCAGAGGCGCTGCAGTGACATCAGTTGATGTACTGAGCTACCGCTCCCGGTGTTCATGTTTAGAATATCTCTAAATTAAAACATAACGCTCGCCGGAACGGCACAAGTACGTCATTCTCCTGATCTCTACGTTTCAGCTCAGAAGCTTCTAATATAACGAGTTATGCGTGAGACACACTCCACCTATTCAACCATCCAGACATCCTCATTTGTGGCTACAAAACTGTATACATTTTCCATCCGCCTGTACTAATCTAAACTATCTTTGGATAAACGGTATCCGAACTTAAATTAGGACGTGTGTGAAGGGTTACAGCTCAAAAGAAACTTTTTACGACTGAAAATACGTGTTCTTATTGTTAAGATCATTTCAATTGTTTTACTTCATGTATTAAGTATAAGGAGGAAAAGCAAAAAGCTTTGAAAGTTGCAATTATGTTACGTTCATGAACAATGTCTTAAATAATGATTACCTACAAATTTACTACGGACCTCATAAATGTAAAAATGTTTGGGATGTATTTCTAGCATTTGTTTGTAATATAGTACGCATATAGGCTCCTCACAACCCAAGGAATATTCTTTATTGCACTACCATGGGATTATTTATGAAAGAAATGGAAAACAATGGTGTTTTTCCTATTTTCCACCTACGTCTTTCAGTCCGGACATATTGGAAAAGAAAGTAAAGTAAAGTGAAAAGACGGTAAAAGAACTGAATTTCGTCATTTCCAATTTCAATATTTAATATTCATGACGAAAGAATCATCTAAAAAATCATTCCGTTCACATTTCTCCTTTAGTCATAAACATTAAACTGTTTTTTCAGTCGCTTCTAAGCCAAGAGATGGTGGTGCGGTTGAACTAAAAAATCTGCGGTCAAAGAATGAAACATTTTTCGTTTTTATGCACCCGCACGAGTCGAGGGAAAAACTAGGAGCCGCGGGCTGGAGGTAGCAGCGAAGAGTCTGACTGACGAAAGGCGTGGTGTGAGGTTTTCACGCAATGCGATTCCACGAAAAGCACGAAAAGCGAAAAGAGGGCTGTACGAAGAATTCTGGGAAAAGAGAAATTCAATGCTGCACTTTTAAGAGTCGGTATTTAGCGAACAAAAAGCAAAAAAAAACACAAAAACTCAATTCCTAAATCTTATGCGCAGTGGCGGCTCGTGCTTCGATTGCACGGTTGCACAATCTATCTATATGTTTTTTCTTAAAAAAATATTATAATATGTTACGAATATCCATTTTTCTTTTAATGACATTTAATATTCAAGATATTGCAGCAGTATAGAAATCATTTTGAAATCAAAGAGTGCCCAACGAGCCCTGGTACCTGGTGCTCTCCCACGCTGTGCACTATGTCACGTTCTCAAGCCCTTTTCCTGTTTTTACTTTTTGGCCCAATGCTTTACCACAGGGCGTTCGTTGTATTCGCACCCTTTCACAGCGCAAAAGGGTGGAAGGTGGTCGCAGAGCGGGACGCGGCGTCCGAGGGGAATACCAATTTTCTGTCACAGTCTGAAACTGGTTACAATTTAATACACTGAATTTCGCGTGTTATTAAAATACACAAGTTCTAGACGGTCTTTAATGCATTATATGATGTTTGGGAAATTTATTTTCATTTGATATTAGATTTGTTTATTCAAAATGTACATTCGATGAGTCCATTGTTTAAAGTTAACCATTGTGGAAGAAAGTTATATTCTGTCCCCTTCTGTGTGCAACGATATTCGCAGCAGCAGTGTTAGTCTGCATGCGCTGTTGTGAATACGAAAGTGAGTGGAAGATCTTTTCTTTGTTGCAGAACAAACCAGGATATTATATATTTCAACAAATATAATTTTATTTCGTTATTATCACGTCTAGTAGCAACAATAACAACCATGATCTTGAAATGAACCAATGACCTCAAGGTAAGCCGGCGCTCAAGATAAACCAACAAGAAGTCTCAAAATCAAGCCCAGGTTCCTTTATTCCGAAATTCATAGACCCAGGTTTGTAGCACACTTTGTTTTAACACTCGTAACTAAAAATCAAACCAATCAGCGCGACTCACTAAATATTCGTGCAACTCACTGCATGTACTCTCCTAGCGCCACTATAGAAATATTGAAAATCGCTTGTGCGCCATCTATAGGGTCAATCCATTTTAAGTGGTCCAGAATTTAATAAATTTAACTCTAGACCATCTCGAAAAAAATTCATATTTTGTCCATAAATTTCATTATGTTTTGGCTATTCAAAAACATCTTTGATTTATTTTGTTTGTATACGATTTACAAATGAGAGCCATGTTTGTTCTACGCCGCGCACCATTTTTCGTGTTTGTAGACATTTACTCTTTTCTAATTTATTCATCTCTGAGATGATCTAATATTCTGAAATAAAAGGCGCGGGATTCAGTATACTCTGGCCTAAAAATCAAAATACTATTTACTAACATTCTCTGTTTTTATTTGAGAAACATTTTTAACCAAATCTATAGAACGCGTATGAACTCAGTTCGATTTTTAGAGAGTAATTTCTCAAAGAAGGAATAGAATCTCAACCTTAATTTTTTCTGTGATTTTAAACATAAGAGTGTAGTTACTTTTTGTAAAAATCATTGGTAAGTAACGTACCCCTTGAAAATTACATCCTCTTAAAAACTGGAATTCTGAATTTTTTCCAAATTTTCAACTGTAATATCTCTCTTGGGAAATCAGATAAAAATCTGAAAATTGCACACGTACTAGATCGCTTTAATATCAAACTTCAATACAAATTTCAACTTTAAGATTTAACTCAAAGTATTTTTTTTAATTGTAAACTTTCCCCATTGAGGATACGTTGTGACAAGTAGTAATCATCTTATTTTGAAGCTATTTTAAAATGAAAAATATTTTGTTTTAAAATAATTAATTATACTTTATTGTTAATAAATATAAAAAAAATAATATATTTTGAATATTACTTTATTTTAAATCAAACTTAATCTTGACATTTGTAATTGAAAATGCGGTCATTTTGATGTTAAAATCGGATAATATGATAATAGTTTATAAAAAATAACAAATAAATTCAGCGTTTTGATTATTTCTTTCGCGTTTAAATTTGCCAATCTGCTTATTATTTCTGAACTGAAATGGAGGTATCCACTGGCGGCCGTGAAGCCATTGCAACTGGTTGGCGTCGGAATGAGAGGGTAAGTAGCTCCTGCTTTACACTCACGTGGCCATAACAGGGGACCATTAGCCACCATTAGGGGCGCCCAGAAATGGGGAGCAGGTAAAGCAAATTACCAGGCATCGACTTCGTTGGGGCCCTCTTTAATTTTTTTATTGAAAAAATAAAAATCTGTTTACTTTTACTCAAATTAACACATATAGTTTATTTCAACGGGAATAAAGTATGCGGTAATTTGAGTTAAAAGTCAAGAAATTTTTGTGTTATGTGCAACAGCATGGAGATATGATTTCCGTTTATGTTCTGGGTGGGAGGGGGAGATATTTTAAACAAGGTGACCCCATGGATCTACTGCTTCAGGCTCCTTGTTCTCTCTGGGCATCTTTGACCAACCCCGACCACGCCACCTGTTCGTAGTAGTTGGAATCAGCCGCCTTCCATTGTCACCTTCACTTCCTTTCTGTATCACTTCCACTGCTTTTAGCGCTGTCACGGCCTTTGAAAGTGCGTGCTTAACAACAATACTAACATATAAAGAAAAACCCTTCTTCTTTTGCCAATGACCACCGATTCTCCATATTGTTCAGAAAGATCGCGCACTTAAACTCTCTCAATTTTCTTTGGCCGTCAGTAAAATACTACGCTAGTATCACCAAACTAAACTATCTAGTATCACCAAATTTCATTCGTTTGCTTTTAACACTTAGTTAAATGATTTTCCTTGAGTTGTTCTCACACGTTGACTTTCGCTTCTTTGAACCTTTTATTGTAAGAGAAAGTCATAAGTTTCTGTGAATTTTTTTACCACTGCTTAGTAATTTTCTAAGGTAACATATTTAAGAAAGCCATCGTTACTATGGGTAATGTTCCCGGGAGCCCAATTGTTACGTGGCAGTCGGAGAGTTGTCACATATTCAAGAGCGGGCGCTACCGCAATATCCAGCTTCCACTGAATGCAATAGAACAGATCACTTGCCCAGTTTGGGCGCTACGTGCTGCCGACAGAGCTTATCGAAAATCGGCTGGCGAATGACAAATGAAATGCGCCGATTGTCTCTCTGCCACACGATCGCCATAATCGTCGACGCGCACTTGTCTCCTCGTCACAGACAAGTGAATCGGTGACGCGATTGCGCTAAAAGAGAACAATGTCTCGCATGTGACTCACGTGCAATGTTTTAGTGGAGCATGAGAAGTATGTGAAAGGAAAGAAATGCGATTTGAAAGAATGAGAGGAAACAGAGTGTACTGACCGGCGATTAAACTCGAGTTGCAGTGGTGAAATGCAACAGCGACAGCCACTCCGCAGCGAACCTAAATTATTTTTTATTGAATTTGTACAGTAGGATAAATTTGAAACCGAATTGTCTTTAATTGCATGGAAAATAGATGCATTGCTTTGTAATTGCGTCGGGAAAAAAAGCGAATGTTAACTAACATCACCAGTTTTAGCAATATACACATTCACTGATTTAATTAATTAATTAAACTGAGAAATTTCTGCAGAAGAAAACCTGTCATTCAGTTTTACTCGACACAACTGTAAATGTCACTATTTTAAATGAAAGTAGGGAGAAATTTGTAAATTGCGCCACAAAAAAGTTCACATAACTTTAATAGGCATGAACATTAGTGCGAGTAGAAACTCTGAGCCAGCAGAAACTGATGGAAATCCACGTTATTTCACACTCGTACCTCGTAAAATAGGATCGTAAATTAATCAGAGAAAGAAGTTTTTAAAACAAGGAAATTTTATTGTCTATCGACGTGTAACAACCTGTGAATAAGAGTTTTCTTATATTTGAGCTTAATTGCCAAAGACCTGTGATGTATTACCCGAGTTATCAAGCGCCTTACTGCAATACAACGTTACAAAACTTTTTTCAAATTATTACAATTTTTATGCAGTCGTTACAGAATAAAAAAAACTTTCGTAATATTTCGTGAAAAAGGAGAACCAACTATCCCGGCAAAAATACTCCCCTCTCAACTACGAAATAAAATCACAAAGCACAATTTATATGAAAATAAATAACTACCAGCAAACCCGTGCGAGAACACTCGCTCCACCCTAACTTTTCCTAAAGATATCCTTGAAACGGAAACACGGGAATATGTGGTCCGCTTCCATTGTAGTTCCCTTCAAAATTAGGTACACAGCAGTTGTAGACCACGGCAAAATGTTGAAAGAATGGTTGCACTACGAAAGAATATTCATCGGTGAAAAACCGGGAGCGGTAGCTCAGTGCATCAACTGATGGCACTGCAGCGCCTCTGACCGGGTGGTCCTAGGTTCGAGTCCTGACAGCGGCAGGATTTTCGACACTAGCTTTTCAGCTAGGTAGAATTCAGTCGCTGTCTGGAGGAGAATTCTAGTGGTCGCCTGCTTTGATCGTTAGTTTTCCGTGTTTTTTTTCCTATCAACACCAGGCGAATGCCGGAGCAGTAGCCCACCAAACGGGCCACGGACCGCGCGCGATCTGTCCTTCCTCTTCCTTGTCCTATCCTCTCCCCTTACACACACACTTATACTAACATGCACTACACTACCACATATTCCGGGAGACCGGTCGGGAGCTTAGATCTTGTCCCGGCTAGGGCGGTGCCCCGATAGTGGGAGAGTCCTGGTTTGGGGGAAACCCCCCTAGCCGACGGTAGGTCGGCGCCGGATCTCACCATGCAGGGGGGAAGATCACCGCCATCTCCCGAGAAAAACATGTACTACACTAGCGGGACTAATGACCCAAGCAGTTGACGTGCCCGGAAATATCTATCAATCAAACGATTCATCGGTGAAAAGTAACTATAAATATTTGTCCTAGTTGTTGGTGCGACAGCGAAACTTGAATTAATAATTATGCCAATAAACCTCAGTCTGTGTAAACCACGGTGAACACAGAAAGCGTAAATAGTATAAGATGAAGGAATCTAAGCCTTTTAAGCGTGACGTCACAAAGATGGCCACCTGCATCAAGTGCCGAAATACAGTTCATGCAGATATATATTCTGTATTCCTTCCTGTATAGGTGGCACTGGTAGTATCGATAAGCACCGAGCCAGAAAAAAAAGTGATGGAATATTCCAGAATACCTCATCCTGTAGATTACGATGTGAGAAACGTTTATTTGGGGCCATTGACGTCAAAGTTTTAGATTTTAAGGTCCTGAAACGTTTCAGCTAGAAGTTATTTGCCGATGTAGCTGCCATAGTGTTGCGGGTTGCATTTGACATGCATATTTAGATGCGTTTCTTAAACAAATCCTTCATAAATTTGAAATCAAAGTGCAATTCGTCACGTCTACATAAATTTCTCTTTCATTAGAGACTTCATTTCTAAATATTACTGTGATCTGAGAACAGCAAAAGGTACTACTAAAATAATAGGAGACGATCGTACAGGGTACAAATTTCAAGTTCCAGGATCACGTAGTTGAGTGTTTTATCTTTAGTATTACAAGGACAAGTATAAATCATTGATTGCGTGAATTGAACATTCACATTGATTGACAATCAAGGTTATATGAGCTACTCGTAACTCACACAGCATACACTCAGCGTAATATTGCGTGCAGAAAGTTTGTGTGATGAATTACTTTTTCCTGTATTATTATTTATTTGTGTAAACGGCTTTTTTAAGAGACAATGAATTACTCAACTACCAAGAGTCTTTACTCTTAAAAAAATTTGAATTACAATAAAATCAACAAAAGAATTACCAATGTTGTCGAAAATTAGAATGGATCGGACATCAGCAGTTTCAATACTGAAGTGTGACAAAATTATTTTGTTTATAAAGATGTATAAAACACTATTTTCATCTTCTTTTCTAGAGAGACATGAGTTATCATGCAATAGTTTTTCAAAACATTTGCACTGTTTGGGCAAGTACGCTCCAAAGAAAAACTAAAAAAACTTTTAAAAAAAGATGACCTTGTTCACTTGCATCGTTGAAACGCGAACAGAGCGTCACTTGTTTGGCGTACTGCTTCTACACGGAGTGGAAAGTATATTTGCACTTTCAAGTGTTGTTGGTTGCCATTTAAATTTCAGTACATTATTGACAATCTTTGCCGGCATCGTAATGCATGCACCTTAAACACATGTTATTGCACACACACGCGCTAAGCGTGGAGGACCATCTGACGTGAATCAGGCGGATGTTTGGTAAAAAATGTGGAAATGACGCCAAGACAGATATTACAAAATATTGTCCTTCCAATATTTAGCGTCGGCAAACAGATTCTAACGCTTGTATGTGCTGACAAAATAATTGTTCCATTTCAGAAACCAAACACACTGGATGCTATTGGAATACACCAGTCAGCGTTATCAGTTTTCACGTAATTTGCTGTCCCACCAAACGCTGCCTATTTAACAGTCTTTTCATCTCAATTTATTCTATATTTAAGTACTTAAAATGTCCGTTTCCTCTCTTTAAGGACCACATCTAGTCGCCTAAAATCAGTCATTTTCATCTCAATTTATTCTTTATTTAAGTACTGAAAATGCCTGTTCCCTCGCTTTAAGAACCGCATCCAGTCCCCTAAAATCAGTCATTTTCATCTCAATTTATTCTCTAAGTACTTAAAACGTCTGTTTCTTCCCTTTAAGAACCTCTTCTAGTCACCTAAAATCTGAGGTCTAGTTATATTGGACGTTTCTATATTTTTAGGTCACCGAAATTCACCCCGTGGTGATAACATATGCCGCTTTGCATAACGTTTGCCTCTGTCCTTTCGATTCCTGCTCCCAACGGCTTTCCCGCGGCCCATCCCGCCGTCATTTCCATCTCCGCCGCCGCTCCGCTTCTGCCGCAGCCGAGGGCCGCCCGTGGCCGCGCCGAGCCGGCCAGTCGCAGACGAGAGGGCCGCTCCAATAGGACGGCATCGGGGAGTGGGGCGGGGGCGACGGCTGCAGATAAGCCTGCATTGTCCACTTCCAGCCGCTGCCTGCTCCAGCTCGCTCGCCGCCGCCGCCCCAGCCTCGTCGTCCTCCACCCCGTCGCCGCCACCCGACCACCCCGCCCCCAGCAGTCCACCCACGCCTTAACGCCCTACCGTTACCGCTGCGCCAACCCAGGCCCCCACAGAATCCCTCCGCCCCTATCCCAGCGTCTCTCACCCCACATCCACTGTCCAACCGGGAGAGGTGGCTCAGGGCACCAACTGATGTCACAGCAGTGCCTCTGACCGGGAGATCCTAGGTTCCAGCCCAGAAAACGGTAGGATATTCGACACCAGTTTAACAGCTAGGTCGAATTCAGACGCTGTCTGGAAAAGAAATCTAGGGGCCGGCTGCTTTGATTGGTAGTTTTGCTTGGTTTCTCCGATCAACACCAGGCGAATGCCGGAGCAGTGCCCTAACAAACGGACCGTGCACGATATTTCCTTCCTCTTCCTTGTCCTATTCTCACCCCTTACACTCACACTAACATGCACTACACTACTACACATGCCGGGAGACCGGTCGGGAGCTTACAGCCTCTCCCTGGTAGAGCGGTGATCCGCTAGTGGGGGATACCTGGTTGGAGAAAACTCCACTAGTCCACGGTAGGTCGGCGCCGGATCTCGCCAACCAGCGGCAGAAGATCCCCGCAATCTCCAGAGGAAAAACATGCACTGCGCTTAAGAGCTTTAAAGCAAACCACCGTTCGTTCACTCCACTCCCCATCGTCAATTTCTCACCACCCAACCGCTACCACTACCGTCGCCATCCCTGGACCCACAGAATCCCTCTGTCCAGGTCCCTTCATCCCCCATCCAACTTCCGCTCGTTCTCTCCACCACCTCCCGCCGCCCACCCTCATACTCCTTCCGCTGTCGTTCCTTCCGCCGCTCCGTCGATCCCCAACCCGGCGCCGCCGCCCGGCCGCCCCGTCCCCAACAGTGCGCCCACGCGTCAACGGTCTACCGTCACCGCCGCGCCGACCCAGACCCACCGACCCAGACCCACCGACCCAGACCCACCGACACAGACCCACAGACGCAGACCCAGAGACCCCGACCCTCAGACCCCGACCCACAGAACCCGACCCACAGGCCCAGACCCACAGATCCAAACTCACAGACCTAGACCCACAGACCCAAACTCACACACCCAGACCCACAGACCCAAACTCACAGACCCAGACCCACCGACCCAGACCCACAGACCCAGACCCACAGGCCCAAACGCACACACCCAGACCCACAGACCCAAACTCACACACCCAGACCCACAGACCCAGACCCACCGACCCAGACCCACAGGCCCAGACCCACAGACCCAGACCCACAGACCCAGACCCACAGACCCAGACCCACAGACCCAGACCCACAGACCCAGACCCACAGACCCAGACCCACAGACCCAGACCCAGACCCACAGACCCAGACCCACAGATCATCAATCATTCAATTCATCATCATTCAATTGTCATCCGCCCCTGTTACATCGTCTCCCATCCCACAACCACCGTCCGTTCACACCACCCTGTCGTCGCTCACCCCTCACCCCCTAGTCTCCCATCCCTAGCCCCACAGAATCCCTCGTCGCCTGAATCGCTCCGTTTCCCTTGGCGTTGGCGCCGCCGCCACCGCCGCGTTCGCTAACTCCATTATCTACAAATCGATTGCGATCTGTCCTTACATGTCGCACACTGAGTCTGTGCGTCACACTCTCTCTTCTAACTGAAGCTGCGGGCATCAATAAACTGCCGCGAGTTGGCAGTGATATGTTTTGTGTCGTTCCCTGTGTATCTGCGATGACTTCATCTCTCATTTTCATGTAGCCGTCATTAGTAAGCTTGTTCTTCACTCTCCATTAATGTTTCATTACTCCACTTCAATCACCGAACGACTCATTCAATTGTCATCTGAAGCAAACTCGTTATGAAAAACACAATTATTACCACTACTATTGTGAGAACTCTGATCAAAAATGCTATTGATAAAAATCAACACCATTAGAAGAACTATCACAAAACATACATTTGTCGCCAACAACACAAGTTAACAAGAATTACAAGAACCAATACCATTACCAACTTCATTATCCCAACAGAATAAACAGCATTATAATGTGTCTCATAAGGAAATGACTCTAAAACGAATAATCCAATGTTCACAAGAAGCACAAATATCAACAGCGAATACTTTAATTCCATCAACACCATATAATTCATCATCAAATTCATCAGTATTACCATTACTAGCACCACAAACGTATGAATAACGACCACTCTCACCTTCTCCACATTGCCACCATATCACCCCACCACCACCCCTTACCATCAACGCAGTCGCAATCACCAACACCTCCACATTCACCGTGCTCAACCACGCCACAATTACTCCCCACCACAGCCCTCGGACGGAGTCGCCGCGGGGTAATTCCACGGCTTCTGCTGCCTCTCCCTCGCCAATGGCAGCCACGCCCTCGTCCTCCTCCTCGTTCTCTTCCTCCTCCACGTCCTCCTAGTCCTTCTAGTCTTCCTCCTCTTCCTCGTCTTCGTCCTCCTCATCGTCCTCATCATCATCGTCCACCTCCTCCTCGTCCACCTCCTCGTCTTCGATCCCGCCCTCGTGCTCCACCTCCTCCTCGTCCTCCTCTTTCTCGTCCACCTCCTCGTCTTCCTCTTCCTCATCGTCCTCGTCGTCCTGCTCGTCCTCCTCCTCGTCCTCCTCCTTCTCGTCCTCTTCCTCCTCGTCCACCTCCTCGTCCTCCTCGTTCCCGTCCTCGTCCTCCTTCTCCTCGTCCTTCTCCTGGCCCTCCTTCTCATCCTCCCCCTCGTCCTTTTCCTCGTCCTCCTCCTCCTCGTCCTCATCCTCGCCCTCAACCCCTGTCATCACGCGGGCGAGCCACAGCCGAAGCCCCGCCGCGTCGCGGCGCCGCCCCCTTCGGCCGCCAGGATTCAGCGCCGCCGACGCGCCCTCTGGCGCCCGCGAAGTAGATAGGCCGGCGGCGGCCTGGCGCTGCACGGTGGTACGAAAGTCACAACGGACGAACACCATTGGTTTTTAAACGGCCACTAGTAAAAGCTTTTTTCTTTCTTTAATAAATACATGCCGTGCCAAAAGTTCAATTTTCAACAGGGCGACCAGAAGGGAGGGGGGAATTGCTGGGGCAACTTGCCCCAGGACCCCACTTATTTGGGGCCCCTGATTTTTTCATTCAAAATAAAATAAAAATATAAATATTTCTAATTATTTCTGATGAATGGAGAAATGAATTCTGTTTATGAATTGGGGAAAAAAGGAATTTTTGGTTTGAATTGAGGAACCCTCATAGATAAACTGCCCCAGAACCCTACTTTTCTCTGGGCGCCCTTGATTTTCAGCACGTGCTAAAAGGGAGACGGTGCTCAAATGTGCAGATAAAACCGTCAATGCAACACAGAAAACAAAATAATTTCGTCTGATCAGCTACACCTGATGTTAATGTACCATGGTACCGTATTCAGTGAATTGTACTCTTGAATTAAAATAATACGGAAATCAATAAAACTGTCTAAATAGTAGTATGACACACGTTAAAGTGAGTATTTTGCTCGTAGGGTTGCACCACTCGGTCTATCGGTCTCGGGTCGCAACCATTCCTACCCTCAAAATACAATTTAACTTTTACCACTAATCACCACTTTCACCACTATCGTAAATAAGGGGTTTTAGAACTCTCAAATTTACATGATTCGTCATACAAATCGTAAAATGTGCATCACAACACTGCTTTCATTCTCTTTTTTCGTATTTGTGTAGATGTTCTAAACATTGATAATTGTAATTTGTAATGTTGATTTAAAAGATCTAAAGATCATCAATTTATACAAATTATGGATCTGCAATAATTAAGTGATTTGATGATGGTAATTAACAGTATTTTATCTGGATTTACTTTAACTCAATAGGGATTCACAGTTGATGTTCGAGAAATTAAAGTTGGTTTCAAATCCCCTTGAGGTTAGCATAACTATCACAGTAGAACTGATGTAAGGGAGGATAGGGGCACATAAAGGAACAGCTATTTTTTGTCACTACGTAGTAAAGCTGCGTTATAAGGCAAAACGTTTTTATAACAAAAAAAACACAAACAAAATGACTTTCAAGCAAAGTTTATTTATTATTCGGAAATTTGTTGTCATTGTTTCAAATTACAGTTTAACTGGAAAGCTGATGCCCGTATACATGATATCTCAATTTTCCCGAAGTGTGTAGTAAAAAGTATCTGATCATAAACCATTCACTCGTAAAAAGAAAATCATTTTTTTCTGATTTTTTCCCAATACGGACCACAGTGCGCCGATGCACTTTCTCCACCTCCACTCCCTCTCCGACCCTTCGTCGTCAGAGCAAAGGGCGCACAAAAGGTCGAATTATAGACACCTCCACATATTCCTATTTCACGCCGGGTATTGGCTGAGGAAAGCTCCTCTTTAAAATGCGATTTGTAGGGCGAGGGGTTTTTACGTCGCTCGCGTATTTTCTCGTTCGGAAGACTTTCTGGCCTTACAGCGACCCGACTCGTAACAAAACCTTGAAAATATTCGCGATTGAGTACATTGGCGAAGGGAAATTGTGGGTGTTGCTTTGTTGTATCTCCTGATAACGGATCGCGTATATATTTACTCTCCTACGTCTGAATTTCAGAATTGTAAATGTAGCTGTCCATTGTTCATATACCGTCAACATTTAATCAATTTCTCTCAGTATTTCCAAGAAAAAATATTTTAACCGATTGTTTTTAACCGAATATTTAATTCACAGTCATTTCACAGTAATTGCAGTTATTCATTAACTCAAAACATATTAATGGAGAATCGATTTTACCAGGGCAAAAAATAAGAATATTAGCGGACAAGGTAGAATATAAAGTTAGAATACCAGAAAAATATACCAATCGATTATCTACTGATCAAAAACTTCCAACTAGAAACAAACTTGCTCTGATATGTTATGTTCGAACAGAGAATTGACTTCATAAGTATGTTGTGTACAAGAGCATAAATGATAGCACACAAGCCGCTAGCCGGTGGTAGGTCGGCGCCGAATCTCGTCAGCCAGCGGGGGAAGATCACCGCCATCTCGAGAGAGAAAAAACATGCGCTACACTTACGGGACTAATGACCTAAGATGTTGACGCGTCCGGAATCACTAACAACCAACCAACCAACCAACCAACCGACAGGATACTCCCTATAATATTATTTTTACTACAATTATGACAAAAATATTTTTGTCATAATTAAATTACATATGATTTTCGAGAACAAAATGGAACAACAACCTCTTTTGTTATATCTTCTAAGTGTTGTAGCAAACTAATTTCACACTCATGTGCTTATTCTATCAAAGGAAAATATATAACCATTGTCGTTATATATTTTTCTCCGATAACCACGTGTACATATGATGGATCATGGCTCTGAATCAAAAGTTCTCCCTATAAACATTATCCAATTCAATATCCTGTGTCAAGTTTCTAAAAATTCTGAATTTTTTTGAGAAATTACCACAGCTAGTTGTGACATCTTTCTAAGGATTAATAGTTTTCAATGAAATAAATACGTATATTTTGAAGTCATTTCTATTTTGGCGCAAAAATTCTAATCTAAATATATTAATATAACCACATTATCTAACATAATAATCTAAACATATTAAACTAACATAATAATCGTAGCACACAAAATTGTCTACATTAAATTACAAAATAATATCTTACTTGAAGAATGTTGTCTACAGGAGATCTAATATTACGATTTTGACATTTTCGTTAAATTTCTTTCTTCGCATTCCTTTAGACTGTCTGGAAAAACGACATTTTTTGCCCTTTTGATAGCATATGCGTCGAAAACATAAGTCAGAAAAGGTCGACTTTATTTCTTTCTATTACATATTCTTTACTATATCTATTTGTTTAACAAATATCGAATGTACTATTCTAAACTTCTCTTTACATGCAGTAAGATAAGTTATTTCTAACATAGATTTGTTTTACCTCTACAGGAACACACATGTCTTAATACAAGGATAGATTAGAATAAACACTTAAATTTTCTTAAGATATGTCTGGAGGTCAACGGAAATACGTTTTCAACCCAACTACCCAATGTCAGTGACAATAGAAAAAATAGTTAGCAACGAACGGATACAGCAAAATTCAGCTTCGAGTATAGGTCTATTCTTAACTGCACCAATGTACCTGCATAGATGCTAGGGACTCTTCCCAGGAACACGCAATTTAGGCGTTCAAGAGTTCGGAAGAGCACAAATAAAAAGTGTGCAGAGGTGTTTTTCAGAAAGGAAAACCAGCAAACGCAGCGCTTACACTCACTGTTACTGTATAAATTACTGGATATCAAAGGGACACGAAGTGAAGTGAAATGGTCGAATAAGAGATGGGGATATTTTATCTCATTTTTTATACTTGTACATTCGCGTTTTTATTTTATTTTACTTTTTCTTTGTCTATTTGTATCAGTTTTCTTAAATATCTGTTTCTTTTAATTTGTATATATGTACTGATATTTTTGCGTAATTACCACCAAGCGTTCGCTCATATGCGGTAATTATAGAAATGTATTATTATTATTATTATTATTATTATTATTATTATTATTATTATTATTATTATTATTATTATTATCATTATCATTATCATTATTATTATTATTACTGCGTTTTTGTGATTACACACATTTCTCGGCTATGAGGTTTTATGCATGCGTGGTAACGGCGATGCACGTTCGACTCAATTAGAGCTGAACAATAAAGACAAAAAAACTTAATATTGTCATTGCCAATGCATAGATCGTCCCCTACGAGTCCTCAATCAAAGCGCCAGTGGAGGATGAGGTACCTTTCATTCAGGGGCGCGATATCCGAAAAGTCACTTGTGCAAATTCTTATTACAAGATTTTCCGCATGATCATAGTCAAAAGGTAATAAGATAATAATAATAATAATAATAATAATAATAATAATAATAATAATAATAATAATAATAATAATAATAATAATAATAACTGTTATGTTCGGAATAATACATGCTTTAACCAACACAGATTTATTAACACAGAAAGTACATCCGGTACAATTCCAAAACCAAAAGAATGTACCAAATCACAATAGCCAAAGTCGAATACCAAATGTCCAGGAGATGTACAAAAACTAGCAGGGTCTAACCGTTAATCAACACAGAATTCCAAATAACTTGCCGGGCCAATAACAACTTTATCACAGTACGTATCTCCTAGCTCTACTACACACAATAACCAAAACTCTAGCGCTCTGCTCTTCGGGCTGGCGGCGCCCGCTCTTAAAGCGGGCGGCGCTGCAGACTCGCAACTCGGCTGCTGGCTCTCCGGCCAGCTCGCCACCAGGGATTGGGCGGCGTTTTCACTGCTCCGCTGCCTCCGCTGACTCCCTTGATTGCCACCGAGCGCTGCCCTCTAGGCGCGCTCTTCAAAACACGTTCACAGCCGCGACAATAACAATAATAATAATAAAGACAAAGTTTGTAACATTCATTCCGAACCATCCTGTATATTAACGAAGAACCCTCTTCTCTACCCTCTCCCCTTTCAAAGCGTGCAATTTCAATTCGCATAATCGCTTTAGCAGCCAATACGCGCGAACACTCCGAGGAAATGTCTATAAAACACGAAAAAGGCCGGGCGCCGGCCAGTGGAGGGGCAGAAACCGCGAGCGATGCGCGAATAATCCACGGGAGAATCACAGCCCGACTGAACGCAGCCCCACGCGGGTGCGCGGATCAAATACGCGCAGTAAATTCCAATAACACAGCGGCTGCGAGCGGCTCCTAATGGAGGGGCCGCATAGCTGAACTCGCGACCGCCTGCTCCCGAGGAATGCTACACACCCCAATAAGCGAAAGGAAGCGTGCGTACGTATCTCTGATGGACGATAGCGGTTTTTTCTACGCGAGATATTTTTTTATTCTACTTTCTGGTTGTTAAAAATTTCATACGTTTCTATTGATCGAAATGTTAGTGGCAGGAAAATTAAAGGGGAAACACTTGATATTTCGAATTACGAAATGTTAATTGCGTAAAATACATTCATGAAGAATCTTCGATTGAGGAGTGACGCAAAGTAGTTATTAGACTATCAGGCTGAAATTATGAGATACAACTATTTCTGTTGGAGGTATTATCCCCGGGCGTTTTCTTGAGCCCTCATTTTGGTAGATGCGAGGGAAGTGGGGGTTTTGATTTCTTTGTTGACAGGACTATTATATGAAATTATAGCTCGTTTTTCGATGCAAAATACGCAAAGATTTCTGGTTATTAGAAATTGTCAACAAAGCTTGTTGCTATCATTTATTTTGAATTCAACTAATGTTAGTAAAGGAGTGGGGGTAGGTATGCCGGGGCTCAAGAAAACGTGCGCAAATAAGTATGTTGATGAGGGACGCTCCACACCACGATAGGTGAGCGTGTGACGGTCTGATAGACGAGGGTGTGTTTGTCTTCACTAGAAGCTTTGTTTTTACTCTCTGCTTGGTAGCAAAAATTTCAACGTTTGTAATAATCGATACGTTGGTGTCAGAAACTTCACAAAACAATTGATATATCGAACTAGAAAATATTAAAATACGCAAAATATTTTCGATTTCGCAATGAAGTAAAGTATTAATCAATCAGGCTGCAATTATCTGATATAACTATTTCTGTTGCAGACAGATTGATGAGGGATACTCCCCACTATGGTAAGAGAAAGTGAGCATGTTCGGCTCTCACCGACGACTATGTATTTGCCTAAAGAAGAAGCTTTCTTTCTACTCCCTGCTTGCTAGCGGGTAATTGCTGTTTGTATTGATCGAAACAAGGGGCCAGGAACATAACATAGCAAACACTCCACGCATCGAATCAAAATGGAATTGGAAAATGTTAAGTTACGTAATATTTCTACATGAAGAGGCCCCCTGAGAAGTGGCATGAAGGGGTACTTAGATAATTTGGCCTAAATTCTCTAATATAACTATTGTCTTTCACAGTTTTGTTGAAGGTAATGTTAAACACTACGATTAAGAAAAAGGAGAGTTTGTCGGTCTGATGGTCGATTGTGTTTTTTTAATTAAGACTCTTTTCTTCCTACACGCTGGTCAATGGAAACAACACATGCGTGTTTATGTCAATCGAAACATACATAGGAGGAAAATTACATTTACATTTTACATTATATTTGAACAGTAATTGGGTATGACCCGGTGGCAGTTAAATAACAATAATTACAATAATAATAACAATATTAATAATATATAATAATAATAATAATAATAATAATAATAACAATAATAACAAAAGGAGTATAGTACAAGCCGAAGATGCAATAATCATACTATCACTAATATTAAGTATTATAACAGTTATTTCAACTCTGTCATGATATCCAATAATTATATGTTAGTGATGCTAAAATTTAATACAAGCTACATAAATACTGGCTTTTTTTAATTCATTGATCGCGTTCACTACACTTTTTAACTGCACTGCACTGCACTGCACTGCACTACACTGTTTTTGCTTTGAATTACACTGACCAGCACTACACAGCACTTACTCATTTAATGTCTATTACTCTGATATTGTTCTAACTTATTTCTAAATCTTCGGATACTTAAGGGAAAAGTTTTGAAAATTATTCAGTAGAAATCTAGGTTTTGTAACGGAGGGACATTATAAAATGGTTATTTGTGGAATATCTTTATTTTAAGGGTTTGAGGTGCGTATCGTCACAAAATATTTTGTAGATAATTCTGAGACACGAGTGTATTCACAAGAGATGTCCTAGACTACGATATCAGAAAGGAAGCACACACAGAAAGCATCACAAGAAGAGAAACATTAATTTTAACAATGATACTTAATGCATTATTTACCATTTTGACTGTATAAATGTGTATAAACAACATGTAACAAGTATTGTACTGCAGTCAATACATCCGGGTCAATGACCCCCATCTCGATCAGGTTTTTCATCCAGTTTCCCTGATCCATTGAGCAAATGCTGAGATGGCCCCTTGTTTTGCTTTTGGACATAAATGTAACTTCTTTATCTGTGCACTTCTTCTAGAATTCATTGGGAAATATAGTTATTCAAATTATCGTTTCCATGTTGCGGCAGGAAGTATTATTCCTTGACGAAAGACATCATGGATAAGAGCCCAAAATTTATTGCTTATTTATCCTTGAAAATAGATTATTACATGGGAGTTTTTTTTAAATTCTAAATTCATGTAGTATATGACTTAGTGTAGGGATCACAGAATTTTGAAAATGTGCACACTATTCACTTCTCCCCATAGCACGTCATACACAGTTTCAAATGTTTTTTGACGTAAAATAACTAAATAAATAAATAAATTTTTAACTGTAACTGTTTAACGTAACAGGCTAGTAACACAATGAAGGTATCTAGAGTTTCAGAAACGGGGAGTGAAGATAAAGGGGTGGGAGAAGCCTTCGACATTTGTTGCGTCGTCTAACATCATATGCTGCACAGACTGTTCGGGAGCTCCTTTAGATGAGTCTTCCTGGCTACCTCTCTCCGACTCAATGTGCGTCCGCTCAAACAGAACTTAGCACCTGGTCATGCACTGATGCGAAGTGGGTGTTTATAACGTGTTACGAGAGGGGCCTTTTAAACAAATTATTATAAGCTAATTAAACATTCATTTCACCCACAGTAAAATTGTAACAAATATAATTATGTTCAAATTAAGCTTCAAAGGATATTAATGACATTTCCTTTGAAATATTTTTGGTGGCAGAAATCAGACAAATTAGTTTGTAATCAATGTTTAAATATTGCATTTTGCGTAAAATGTGACTGACAGACTATTAAGTGACCCGAAGCTGATTGATTATTAATGATTCCAGGCGCGTCAACTGATAAGGTAATTAGTCTTGTAAGTGTAGTGCATGTTATCCTTCAAGAGGTGGCGGTGATCTTCCCCCGCTGGATGGTGAGATTCGGCGCCGACATATCGTCGGCTAACGGGGTTTCCCCCTAACCAGGACTCTCCCACCAGAGGGGCACCGCCCCGGCCAGAACTCTCGCCCCTCGACAAACTGCCCCCACGTGGCCGTAGGGCCCACGTGGCCGTAGGGCCCACGTGGCCGTAGGGCCCGCGTGCCCGGACGTATTAGGTCTTGTCAGCCCAACGACGGTTTCCTTTCCCTGCGCCCTTTTCTCTGATTCATTCTCTTTCTGCGGCTTTTTTCTTTATCTTTTATGTCCTCTGCTTCTTTTCCTTCCTCTTTTTCACATCCTCTCCCTTCTACTTCCCCTTTCTCCTAATCCCCCTTTCTCCTTCGTGTCATCATTTTCTTTCATGTGCTCCAATTCTTCCTTTTACCCATTTTTCTCTCATTACTCTATATACATACATTTTTCTGGATCTTGTATTTATATTGCTCGTTTATGTCCCTCTCCTCATTCCTTCCCTTTTTCTTCTGTATATCCGTAGTATGTTTTCGTTTTACTCATCTTCATTTTATGATTTTATGCAACATTTTTTTGTTACCAACCACGTAACTCCAACCAGCGAATCACCTCCTCCGCCAAAACAAACTATAAGCTCCCGAACAGTCTGCCGGCATATGTGGCAGTGTAATGCCAGTAAGTGTGTGGGTAAGTAAGCGGTAGAACAAAAAAAAACAATGAATGGGAAGAGAACATCGCGCGCGGGCCGTGGCCCGTTTTTAAGGTATTGCTCTGGCATTCGCTGGGTATTGATCGGAGAAACCACGGAAAATTACCGATCAGAGCAGCCTACAACAGAACGCTTGGCCCACAAGGAACGAGCCGTGACAGATCAGAGCGAGAGGGATTAACTAGATTTTAATCAATAATAACCAAAAAGGACAAAACGACAAATATCTCGTTACAATCTGTCGAGGTTTCTTTGGTACATAATATTCGTGTTCCTGCGTGGGGGTGTAGGAGAACTTGAACCTGAATTTGGATAGGAGTTTGCCGTGTTTGTGTGACTAGTGCAGTTTGATCGGTAAACTAGGCCAATGGCTCAATCTGCAAAATCCTTTGAAGGAAGTCACGTAAGATACAGAACTCTGTTGTCTGCCTCGTTCTGTGAATAGCCATTTAATAAAGGGTTATTTTATTTCCTGCTTTTGCAGTGAAAAATTCCATTCGATGAGTTTTCGAGAGTATTTCTTTATTACATTGTTTTTTTAATCTGCATTTAAAGACCACGAGTATAAGTGGATTTGCATACTATAATTTGTTTTAACTTTCGGTTCTCAGTAATATCCACGCCACTTTTCAGATCCTCAATGCCCTGCCTTGGGTCGCAGTATGTTCTAAAATCATACTTAGATGAAAGTCTAACAATACTCTATACATATAGAGCAAACTATACTCTATACATATAGTTTGTTTACATACTTAGCTTGTTTAGCCTTCCAGCCCTGAAATTGTGATTGAGACCAGTTTTCACAGCCGAGGTCGGGAGGTCGCAATATTTGTATTTAAAAGACGCAGTATATCTAATGTATGCAGGTCTAGGAACTTTGCGCTTTATTTCAATTTCGCTTCTCAATCTTTATCGTTCTCGAGGTAATGGTTTCCTCGATACGAATATGGGCAATTCCGTTTCTGCAGATGATGATTGTAAAATATTCAATTTAATGCAATTTAACTTTATTGTAGGTGGTCCAAAATCAATGATTTGGAGATATATTTCCACATTCTTCCATTGTCGTTAACAGAATAATTACAATTTTGTGCTAATTAAAACGATTTACTCCATGTGGAGATGCATCAAGAAAATAATCAGTGCAGGTGTTGAAAAGATATCACTGCTCTTTGGAGCGGAATATACCCAAGGTGATTCGATTCTTGTTCCTCATACTATAACTCAATATTTTTTTAAGCCTAGAAGATAAAGAGCATCCAGTACAATCAATAATACCACATAGATCGTATAGTAGATGCGCTTGTA